>JANSTV010117264.1:0-18421 GCA_027564135.1 Lestremia cinerea
AAACATATTTATAACAAATCAGAATATTTTCATTTTTGACATACTTTATATTTACGAGCAAAATGATGAATTAATTTTTCTTTTTGAACACAAAATTGCGTACAATCGAATTTCTATACTTTTCGTCGCCCATCGACCTTTAAGGCGAAGATCGGAGGAGACAACACCAACACCAACATCAACAGCAATAACGTCACAATACTCTTATTGGGACACGCACATAACACACACGCACATACACACACACAAACACACCTTACACCAACACCGACATCATGCACATCAAATCAAACACACATTCCCGGCACAAATTTGTTTCGAACGACAATGCACAATAACAGCAACAAGAACAACTATGAAAACCAAATCATCAAGTGAAAAGAAAACCGCGCGCGCCACAAACACGCCTAAGGAAAGCAACATAGATTTATTTTCAGACAATCGGTGTCAAGGCCGGGATTTACTAATTAATTAATTATGTAATTTATATATTTTAATTAAACATCAATAATAATGGGCGCTGCTGCCATATGCCGCCACAAAAAAAAAACATCTGAAATCAAACAAATTGAGGTTTTTCTTTTCTCACCAAATCGTCGGAGCAAGACACATGCCGGGTCATACACGACACACAGCAGACAACTTTCAGGTGGACATCATTCGATTATTCACGCCAAAATTGGGCCAAGGGTCATGCCCAAGTGAAGTGTTGTCGAGAATTCGTCAATTCCCATTTGCCGTCGAATTCCACTTCACTTTGGGCCGGCCAGCCCCAGATCGAATTTCAAGAATTTAGAATGTTTTCGCGAAACGAGAAAACGTACTTAAATCAACCGAACAATTCATCTTATATTTTTATACGGCATTGTTGATGTTATAATGAGCAATCGCTTGGGGAAAGTGTGCGTGGTTTTTGTAGACATTTCATTTCATTCATTTTGCCAATTTTCCTATAGGTCATTCATTCAACGAATCAAATCGAACAATATGCCATTTAGCCATTCTCGTATTGGCTGGGCTGTACCCTTTTTTATTCAAGTGAAGAAATCGTAATTTATGAATCAAGTTTTTCTTTTATTTTCGCTTCTTTTTTGAATTAAAAAGGAAATCAAAAAATCGAAAAAAAAACAAACAAATTGTATGTTTATTCAGAGGCTTAAGGCTATTTACATTTAATTAATTTATGAATGATTCAAATAAAGCTATGAAATTTTAATTGATTTTATTTTTAACAAAGAAAGAGTAAACAGAAAAATAATAATCCATCGAAATGTTGCAGTGGGAATCATTACAGCTTATTGTACTTTGGATCCTTGTCTTCCTTTTCGGGTGTCGGTTCCTCAAGCTGGAATTCATCAGCGCTAGTCTGGCTCGCAACGAGCCGAATCATATCGGCCAGAGTGTCTGATTTGACCGCTTGATGAACGTGACTGAAGAACTGCATCAGGTGGTGAGTGTTGTGTCTGGAAGGGAGCTAGTGAGATTTACGAGAACAGCTTCGCGTCGCAAAACTTACATCATTAAAAGGATTGGAGCCAGCATTTCTCGTGTGTTGATCAAATGGTTGGTGTAAGCTCGTGTGTGCTTCTGACAAGCCAAGCAAGAGCAACCTTCTACAAATGGCTCGAATTGCTCTTTCATGCTGGAACGAAGTTGTCATGTTGAGCGCAGCTATTCGAATTGATTGCCGGTAAAGTCTCACCTGTTGTCCGCCAAATCGATGAAAGCGCTTTTGGTATTCGCTTTTGATTTAGTCAAATCGTAGTTGAAAACGATTGCCCATTTTCGTTGAGCAGCCAAATATGCATAGGAATTATCGAATACATCCACTCCAAGCCGGATCAACTCCAGAATGAACAGGGGATTGTAAGCTCCCAACATGATTTTCAATTTGTCTTCCGGTAAGAGTTCAATGCACTTTTTCACAATTTCCATGACCCTTTCTTCATTCAGCCGTGTCGCCGACTCCCCGTTCGCGTGGAAGCCGTCGAGGAAGTACCCGTCTATCACTGCCGAATGTTTGCTAAGATCTCGGATAAAGTCTTCACGTGCTTTCAAATTGTAGCCGCCCTCGACGGGGGCCACAAGCAGACTATCTCTCAGATTTTCAGACTGTTGGAAGCGGTCAACGCATTCTTGAATGAATCGCTCAGTTTTGTTGATCGCTTTGGTGATGCGCTTCTGACCGCAGTCTTCCAATGTATCGCCGTCGCAGAGCGTGTGAAAAACGTCGGGCTTGGCTGCCTCTACGAAATCCATATATTTGCTTGACGTGTACGCTAACTTGCCGTGTCGTGTTCGTATGGCAACCGTAGCATTGTCGTGGTAACAAGTAGATGTGCTGCCGGTGTCTTTGAATGTCAAAAAGCTGATGCTGTTTTCCAATCCAGCGAACTTGGCGATGCCTTTTTGGAATTCTTTCAGAGCAACTTCCATTCGACCAGTTGTTTCGACGGAGATTTCCAGCCCTTGGAGGTCCGTCGTGATATAGTTAAACACTTCTTTGGTCATGTGTGGGAGACTGGCACCCTTTTGAAAACGATTTGTTAGACCTAACTTTGGGCTGGAAGCACTTCATTACTCACTCTTGTATAGTTCAGCAGAAGCGGCGTATTCAATTTTGCAGCCTCCGACTTTGTTAGGCTTCCTATTCGACCGGAACTCTTCGATATCAACTCGATTGTGTATTTCATCTTGGGCAGCTGTTTGATAGATTGCTGAAATTTGTATTGGGTCAAGTAAGCACTCAGTGAACTGTCGAAAAAATTCTGTAAAATTAATGAGACTCCCGCGGATTTGGTCGATCGTTTTCAACGGATCAACTATTACCCAGGACTTACAACGAGCTTATTGAAGAATTCGAGATAAATTACGAATTAATACTGTTATTCGAAATTCCGGTAAAATTGCAAACGACTTGTTCCGTATGAAATGTCAAACGAAACATTGCACGTGCTTGTGGTGCGTCCCTATCGGAAGATTCTTTTGCTGTCTACTCGAGAAATGCTCAATGGGATTCCGCTTGCCGGTTGAATGAAATTCGGCTTGTGGAAGGGTTGAAATGAACGAATGAAATGGAAGAGACTCCCCCAAGAACCAACTATCTAAGACGTTTCCTCTCTTTCAGAATGATTTTTTCTCTTGTTTTATTTTAATAAAAGTTCTAAAATGAAATAGTGGTTCATAGAAAGTATCATATTTTTTCAGTTTGTCTCCTATAAATACGGATTCAATAAAGAACAATGAGAAAACAAAAGCAAATTTAAATCGCAAATAAAAAATTCTTTCCAATAAATTCCATCAAATTTATGCGAAAACATATTTTGTATCCTGCTTAGAACATTTATTTGGCTTTTGCCGAATTCGCTTCACGTTCCAGTGCTCGTTGCTTGGCCTTTTCGTAGATTGGCAGTAATTGACCTTGTTCCGCTAACATTTTCAGCAATTCAACAATCAATGGCAAATAATTGTGTTTTCGGCGGATATTTTCGACCTGAAATCAATGAGAAAAGAACATGAATGGTGGCTCTCTGAATCGAAATCAAGTCTACACACCTTGTATTGCTTTTTCTTCGCAAGGTCATCTTCAACCAAACCTCGAAGCCGAGTGATTTCCGCTTGCTTCGAATCTGTATCCATATCGTTTTCGGAACCAGTCAATAGCTGATCGATTTGACGTTGAAAAATCAACTGCCGGTCGGAGACCATTGCCATCAAATTGAAATGGATTTCACCTTCACTGTATTTTTGAATGCGCTTCTCGATAATTGGTCGGACGGTGTTCAACCATTCTTGACCAACTCCAACTGGGCCCAAATCAATCGGCCCATCTTTTAGACCGTCCAACTCGTAAAGGCGACCATCGATTGGTATGTAGCTGACAAAATGGAAGACATCATCGTCCTTGTTGGCCTTTTTGTTATCCAATTCGAAGAGTGTTTGTCGCGCAAATGAATTGTGAACGGCACGTATTTGCGCAGCATTGCTCAATGTTAGACCTTTGTTCAACGGGTCGAATGACCAACAGAATTCCTTGAAGTCTCCCAATGTGCCTCCCAATTTTAGATCCGAATGTTGACAATTCAGCAAAATACTCAGAATTGCTTGCGTTGCACATGCATTGTTGATAACCTGTCAATGCGACGGAAGTAAAAGATTTGAATTAATATTCTCTCCTCGAAAATTCGCAGTTCAGATGCGGGGGATGTAGATGTTTACCAACGTCGTTAGACAAACGACACTCACCTGTTTTGCGAAAAATATTTTCTCCAAACGATTATCTTGAACAACAGAACCGGCCGGCTCGTCATCTTGAACCCATTTGAACAGGAATATCAATCCATGAATCGGACTGAAAATAACAAAATCGCAACATGAACAACCCGCTTTTCTCACAAATTCCCGCAAGAGGAAAACATTTTAAGTAATTGAAAATATTTACTCCAAATTCTTGAATTGTTCGGCATCCAAGCTCCACAGCTCTTCAACCTGTACACCTTCGCAACCTGCAAAAAGAGAAATCTCAATTGAACGGAGAGAAAACTAACCTTAAAAAAACAATGATATTTCGAAAAAAATCATTCCAATCGCAACAACGGCAGAAGCAAACATACCAAACTCTTTGATCAATTCGGTAAATACGCCCGGATCGCTTTCAATTAAACACCAATTTCCAGCACTATTATCAGCCATAATTGATCAATTTGCTCTTTGTTTTATTTCCACACACGGCAATATCAAAATGTTTCGATGAATTTGCGATATCCCAGTGCAAACAAAACCCGAAATGCAACAAAAAATATGTGTGTGACCGACGTTTATTGGATTTCTTATTTTTTTCTTTTTACTTTCGGTTCGTTCCTTTTGAATTTTATATAAATGACGCGTTAATTTGACAGTTCAAGCAAACATTTAAACCGGGTGCTTGTCAAACGGTCGACTGTATTTGAATGTCTCCACGCCGGTCATGCAGATTTTGCATCAAATCGAGCATCAAGGATAATTCCTCGAATGAAATCGGTGAAAAGAATGGAATTTTTATTACATTCCTGAGTCTGAAATAAAACACATCAATTTTTTACGAATTTTCGATCAGATCCAATGCAAGAACTTTCCAAGGAATCGGTCGAGAGCCAACGAGCGAAAAGTCAAACATCCATAAAACGTTTATGACAAGATGAAGGAAAGCGCCCAATCACCTAAACGTTTTCACAAAACTGATCCTCGACGAAACCGTGAGAACGAAAAATGTCTCCACGGTCACAAGCGTAATGTGTGTCAAATCGTTCGGTTTGCTAAAAATAAAGTTTGACAAACATTGCCGGATAATTCTTGTGTAGTTTTTACATTCATCTTCAATTCAATTCACCCGAACGGTGTTTGTGATTATTTTGCCATAGACCGATGTTCATAGAGTGCGGTGACAAATAAACAATGGTTGACGCGCGACACAAGTGAATAAATGAATGAAATAAAATTCAATTGTTGATTTCGGGAACGTCGGAAGAAAATCGCCATTGAAGAAACCCAATTGAAATCAAAATAAAAGGCAAAACCAGAATATTTGCCAGTGAAAGGTGAATTTATTCGACAACTAGGAAAAATGTGAATTCCGTATCGTCAAGCGAAATATTCTTTTCGGTGTCGGTCGGTCGCCCGGTTCGATGTGTGCGTGAGTGTCCGCGTGTGCATGTATGTGTATGTGTAAATAAGGAATAATACGAGAGTGTATACATGCATGTGTGTACGGTGGCTGTGCACACTGAGAGCAGAAAAGAAAAAAAAGAAAGAAATAAATAAATAAATCCGAAAAGTTGACCAAGTGAGAGAGAAAAAAAACCAACGAAATAAAGGAGAGAAAAATAGAAATTTAGCAAAACGCCAACCACAATAGAGATTGTCGGATATTTTCGCTGGTGCGACATCCCAAAATGGTGATTTCAAAAGTTGGAAAACGTAAAAGGAAAGATATACCAGCGCCGGTTAAAGAGCCTCCACAAACACAGGAGTCCCCCAAAAGGTATTGAATATGGCATATTAACTTGTGAATTCCTACTATTCGTACGACTCGAGCTGGAGACTCAATCGGTTTGACTGGTTCTACAACAGAACTGGGTTCGATGAGGTTTTTTCCGGATACTCTGCATGGCGACAGCAATAGACTGGCACCGATTGGATAATATAAGTCATCGGTGGTTATCTCCCCACAACACAATTTGCCCGACCATTTGTGTACTGCAATTGCGACTTATGACCACGAAACCATTTATTGCCTTTCGTATTTGTTATATAAACAATCATGAAGAAGCACAAATAGCAAAAAAAAACAATACCATTCGCTCATTTGCCATTGGGCGGCGGATAGCGTCATTTCGTTCGAAACGTTTGTTATCCAACTGGAAAATCTCTTGAATGTTGTCATCGAATTCACAACCATTTCTTTTTCGGCAACGCGTTTACACCAAAACATTCTGAAAATTAACAACAAATGTATTCTGGAAGGTCAATGACGTTACGCTCCGGTGCATTCGCAAAGATTCTCCTCTTCGTAAACAAAAGCGCTTCGCATCGAGCATTTTTGTTGATTTTTTTTTTCGAATAGTTCCTTCCCAACGAAATTTTGAGTGAATCTTGTGCGGAGAATTGAATCGACAAAAAAAATGAGCAGAGCAGAATGAATCAAAACCGACGGATTTTTTACTCAAGCAAACTATGTTTGAGCCATTTTTATCTTTCGGTTTCTGATTATTGAAAAATTAATTACGCAATGAATGCAGTTTACATGCAAATCGGATGCATAAAGCACCATTGAACATTTTCGAATGACATCATTTATGTGTATTGATAAAACTTCTGAGTGGATTGTGTTGCCAAAATAGTCGAGCGCTGTTGCGCTGGCAAGCTGATGAAACAGTCTAAGCGACTCATCACTTTTGGTTTAATTTTTTTCCTTCGTAAATTACTGAAATGGACGAATTGTTGACACATCAAGTGGATATTTCTAAACGAAGAAAATCATCGATCACATGCAAGAATTTTCTATGGGGTGAGAAGGCGATGGCAAATCGGTCGTTCGGATAATGAATTACTTCTCAAACAGTTCAATCACAGACCTTTTTCGATGAAATTCATAACAGTAATGTTTATGCCTGCCACAGAATTCAATGAAAAAAAAAAATCAAACCGGCTGTTTAAATACGACGAATAATGTTGACTACAGTGCTAGAATTTGTTGGCAAACCATTTATTCAACGTTATTTGGTTGGGCGTTTCGTTTCTTGCCAATCGGTACGAGGTGTTACGCACATGATTCCTTCGCTTGTCGCTGTGTTTGGCAATTTATGAACGTTATACGTTGGCATTGAAATTGCTTAGCTGATGGATGAGCCACTGAAACTGCTGAGTCCAATTCTTTTAGTTTTTTTTTCTATTGATCGAAACACGGTCACATTTTCCTCAAATCGATACCAGGAAAAATAATCAACCAAAACGATAGATGTTGCATTACGAAAATCATTTGGGAAGTTTTGCTCGGTAATCGCATCACATCGCGTTGTTTATTTGTTGATTGAAATGCGTCGCAATATGCCATTCATAAAATCCCCATCAACGACTCGTGAATAAAACTCGTATTTTGAGACTTTTTTCATTAGTTTTATTTTGCTTTTTCTCCTTCAATTTTTTTCATTTTTTTAATTTTTTTAATTTTTTTTGTTCTTATCTACTTTTTATTTTAGGCCCAAAGTCCATGCTCAACGGAAATTTGCTCAAGGCTGTGGCGGAGGTGCATCGTCATCGTATGCAGCAGCAGCAGCACAATCTCAGCACTCAACGCCGGCTAAAGGTGATAATCATGACCCGCCACAGGAGCTTCTGCCAAATCGACGACCAAACACCGAGGATTTCTTAACGTTTTTATGCTTCCGTGGAACTTCAGTGTTGCCATCCCATTTAGATTTCTTTAATCAGAACAAAAAGCCGGAAGAGAAGATTGAGACGAAACTGAATCGCAATGATCAGGAAGCCAGCACTTCGTCCAAAATCAATGATTCGGCCACGAAGAAAGCTGATAAGAAGAAAGCTGGGGAGAAATCAGAAAAAGCCAAGGATCCATCCAAAGAGGATTCGACTCCACCACCAGCGGCCAATACTGGGAATTTCATTCCATTCGCCGTACGCAAAAACGCTGAAACTGTTGCTGTGGGCACTCGTCGACAAACGGTGCAGGCACTGAAGAAGAAATATCAAGAGCAGCGAATGGCCAAAAGTCAAGTGCGGGGAAAAACTAGATCGGCAGCTCGGGAATCTGTGGATGATGTCGAAGGAGCTAAGAACAATAGTGAAGTACAGAATGATGATGACAACAAAGAAGATTCTCCGGTAAAGGACACGAAAAGCAAACGGAAGTTGAGGAGCAATCCAACAACAAGCAAAGAAGAGGATGACGCGGAGAAGGTGACTCCAGCGAAGTTGCATAAATCTACGAAAGAAACACCGAATAAAATTCAGAAAAACGACAGCGTAGGGTCCGATAAGGTGAACGAATCAAACGGGAAAATTGGACAGCGGTGTGTCAAACCTAAGGGAGCGACACCAAAACAGAAAAAAGATGACGCCGACAAAGAGAAAGAACAACCAGCAACAAGAGTGACGCGGCACAAAAGCTACTCGCTACCGAAAAGTGATACAAAAACTGATGATGAGTCCGAGGCAGAAGAAGCGATTCAAGAAAAACCAGCAAAGAAAACACGCCGAAGTGCGGCAGGAAAATCAGCCGCCGAAGAAGATTTCTCTTCGGATGATGACCGACCGCTAGCTAATGCGATGGACAAGCGGAAGAGCAAGGGTCAAAGTGCGACGAAAGATAAACCGATGACGAAGAGCTTAAAGCGTCTATCGACAGCATCGAAAAAGTCGACGGGAACGCCAGAAAGAGACGCTTCCATAGACCGCAAGTCGGAGGCGAGCTCAAAAATCTCTGAGCCCACTGTTAAGAAGAAATTCACCGGAGCCAAGAAGCAGGTCAAAACAAACGGCAAAGTTGGACGACCGCCATTGGACAAGAAGAAGGCAAAATTGAAGTCGGAAGAAAAGGCTGAAGTGAAATCGGAGAATGAGTCTCAGGATGATATCGATGACAACCAGACGAAAGGTAGTCGACGGAAGCGGCGTAATGAATTCACGGACTTATCGCAAACCGACCAAAGCGAGAATGAAACGCGTACGGGCCGACCGATGCGAAAGACCAAAGAGGCAGCCGCCATTTACATGGAGTTGATCGGACAGAAATTGAATTTGAGTGATTTTGACGACGACAACTTCTCGATGGACAGCTTTCCGGAGCTACCGAATGTTCGGAAAACTGAGCAAATGGAAAACGAACTGAAGGCAAATATCGGCAAGGAAAAGAAGGATGTGAGGACAACTGCTACTGTGGCGACAGCCGCTACCTCGTCGGCAACGTCGACGACTACGACGCTCAAGAAAAAAGCGAAAAAAGAGGAAAAGTCGTTTTTTTTAGAAAAAGCCCTCGAAAAAGTTGGCGACCCCGAGCCAGACAAACAAAAAGATGGGAAAAACAGAAGCAACGTGCACGTTTCGGATAAAGTGTTGTGTGCGGTGCCATCATTGGCGTCTCCACCAATAAACAACAAAGATGGGGTAAAAACACTGGAGAAGAGCTTCAGTGATTCGGACGATGAGCCGCTGGCGACGAAATTGGTAAAGAAAACTAAATCACCTAAAGGAAGAAAGAAATTGAACCCATCTGGAGCGGTCGATACCGTTAGTGCTGTCTCGGAGACGCAAAAACAGATAGTCTCCGAGTCGAAGGAATCAGAAGTGCCAGAGTCGAGAACTAGTCAAAAAGATGAAAAAGTAATCAATAAAGCCATAGCAAGTCCAAGAACACCGACCACGACGCTTATCATTCCGAATGTGGATCAACTGAAAATGCGAGCACCTGACGAATTGATGAAGCAACGGCAATCCACGTCACGAAAATTAGATTTGAATGAAGTGCATTTCAAAATGCCGGCCGAAAGCGTGACTCAATTACTTAGTCCGCCCATCAGTGTCAGTCCACTGAAACAATCGTTGAGCCGAGATGAAGCGAATACCAGCAAGCTTATGACTCCCCGGTCGGAAAATGAATCGTCCGCAGCAAAGATTACCACGCAAAGTATCAACGCCATGCTGGCGGATTTGATGCCGAACAGAGAAGATCCTGGAAAAATCACCACGCAAAGCATCAACGCTATGCTGGCGGATTTGATGCCAAACAAAGAAGATCCTGGAAAGATTACTACGCAAAGCATCAATGCAATGCTAGCGGATTTGATGCCGAGCAAGGAGGAATCCGGAAAGATTTTTGGTATTGCCAGTGTGACGCTAGCACAGAGCTCTGGGCCGATTGATACGAAGTGTACATTGGGGAAATGTGGATCTGTGCACCCACCGCCTTTAGGGCCGGTCGTGCCCACGGAGCTCACACAGATGGACCAGTTGTCCAACAAAGACCGAAGAAAGGCTAAGGTAAACATGTCCCATGAGCAGATAGAAAAGTGGTTGGTTGAATGTTGCGTGAATGTCGAAGCATTCGAAACGGATTCGCTGGACGAGGAGCTTGACCTGACCATCCCGCCAAAGCCTATCAACTACTTGTCGTCGCCATCACCGTTCCGAGAACGAGAAGGCGATGCGGCCAGTACATCCTCAGCATTAAAATTGAGAGGGAAAAAGTCTTCGTCGGTGCCGAAAGGTCCATCGCTCAAAGCAAAGCCAGTGGCTGTTCAGGGTGAGCGCAAACCGGAGGAATTGCACGAATACCAGCGTATTATCAAGTATTATGAAGATATCGAAACAAAACAAAACGCTCGTAAGCCACAGGACCTCGAGGGACCCATCAAATCCGATCTGCTCGCAAAGGCCAAATTGCTTCAAATTCCCAAGAAGCCGGACGAACTCTGTGGGTTCGGTCGGTTGATCGAGTATTATGAAGAACTCAAATCTAAACAAAAATGGGATCGAAAGATGCAACCGGCTCCAACAACGACCTATAACAAAGGTGCCGCTGTCAAGAAAATAACCACAAATAGTGACTTACCAGCCCAGCAGAACAAAGTGACGAACAAATCGTCACCGTCGACCAGTTCAGCAGTGACACCGAAGTCGAGCATCGCACCAGCAGCAAGTAGCAGTGAGAAAAAACCTATCTACAATCGACGAACGCCCGTCTATGCCAGCACAAAAGCAACTGATGTGCCAAAAACTAAGCCCGTGGTTAACACTTTTGGAGCATTCTCTCCGGAAAATGAAGCCAGCATTTACTCGTTCGACAAGGAAGAGGACACCATTCCTGCGTCAACGCCATTCCGCCGGCACAGTCGTCGAGAGTCGAACAATTCGCGTATTGAGGAGAGCGATAAGGCTATTTCGACGAAAAAAGATCTAAATCTGGTGACAAGAGCCAACGAGAAAACACCAACGAAAAGCCAAGAGAGCGCCAAGCAAGTGTCGTTGACATTGAGCCCGGAAGAGACAAGCAAATCGGCTGCCATTGCGGTTAGCGTCGATGGCGAAAGCGAATTGGCGAAGTCTCTAAAGAAGCAATCACCGCAATCAAACACCGATGGTGGCAAAGATTCCGACTCAGAAGGTCACACTTTTTACATTCCTCTGCAATGTGCAGGTGGTGGCGTCGGTGGAAAATCGGATATCCAAGGAGTGGCCGTCAAGTTGGGCACCGAGGGACCCGACGGTCCCAATCAGAAAGTCATCATGCATGCGAAACTGGTGACCAAGTCGAAGATGGGGACGAACACTGCTCCTATTCCTGAGGGTATGGCAAACGTGCACGAAATTGTCAAAAACTTGATTGCGAACAAAGACGCTGTCGGTGCACTTGTGGCCTCGAAGTCAGTTCCAATTGGAACGGTGCAGCCGCGGTTCAAATCTAGCGATACCGGGATGGGCACTTCCACAGCAACAGCAGCACTGCAAGCGTCACCACAAGCACAGCAACAGCAACGACAAGCTCAACCATCAGCTGCGCCACAGCAGCAGCAACCACAATCAAGCTCAGATTTGACTCGACACAATTCTAACCAGTCGCTTTTCTCGCAGAAAAGCAAAAATTCAAAACAGAGAATCTCGGCAAAGCACGAAACGCCAATTCAGCCGTGCAATAATACAGCGTTCCCGCGGCACGACGATCCCGCTCAAATGGTTGAAGCGCCGACTTTTCGTCCAACCGAAAAGGAATTTCAAGACCCAATCGAGTTCATCAATCGCATCGCCCCAGTAGCAGCCCGCTTTGGTTTGTGTCGAATTATTCCACCGTCCAGCTTCAAGCCGGAGTGCAAGGTTTCAGATGACATGCGGTTCACTGCATACAATCAGTACGTTAACAAGATGTTGCATCGGTGGGGACCTAGTGCCAAGGAACTGAGCGCCATCAAGAAGTACTTGGCCACGCAAAGCATAATGCTGACGCAACCACCACTGATTGGCGGAATGGAGGTGGATTTGCCACGCCTGTATCACACCGTGCAAGAGCTTGGTGGTCTGAAGGACGTCATCGAGAAAAAGAAATGGGCTCGTGTGGCTGAAGAGATGTGCATCCCGAAAGCGGCTCAAGATCGCGTTACCAAATTGGATGATATTTACTGTAAATATCTGCTGCCATACGATACGTTGTCACCTGCCGAACGGCAGAAACTGTTCGACGAAGTCGAAGCTGATTGGGCCAAAGCTGAAGCGAAGGCTCGACGAAATGCCGACCGATCTGGAACAAGTGAAAGTATTAGCAATGAGGCTTCAGACGAGGAGGAATCAGAATCGGCTGAAGACGAAGATGACGGTGCGATGGAGTGCATTGTTAAGGGCAAGAGCATGGCGTTGAGTGCATTCTTCCGTATTGCCCGTAACACTATGACGTTATGGTTCAAAAACACCGAGCCGGTATCCAGTGAGATCGAGTCTGAGTTCTGGCGTCACGTTGCAGTACGCGACAGTCACGTGTGCGTTCATTCTGGATCGATTGATTCCAGTGGATGGGGCTATGGCTTCCCAACGCCCGGCCCAAAGGCCAAGAACTCCACGTGTGGCAAGCATCCGTGGAATTTAAAGGTGTTGACCAACAATCATGGATCAATTTTGAGGTCCATTGGCCCAGTGACCGGAATCACAGTGCCCACTTTACATGTTGGAATGCTGTTCAGTGCTTGTTGCTGGTATCGCGATCCACACGGTCTTCCATGGATTGAATATCTACACACGGGCGGTAGCAAAATTTGGTACAGCGTACCGGATGAGCAAAGTTCCAGTTTTCGAGCAGCTTTCACTTCACTGGTGCCCACGCACTGTCAAAACAAAACAGTTTGGCTGCCATGCGACACGGCCATGGTACCACCGCACATGCTCACTGATCGTGGTGTGTCGCTTTGTCGTACCGAGCAGGAGCCTGGACAGTTTGTCGTCGTCTTCCCCAGAGCGTACACTTCCAGTTTGTGCACCGGATATTCCATTTCGGAAAGCGTCTACTTTGCGACGATTTCGTGGCTGGACACGGCCAAGGAGGATTTCAAGGTAATTATTCTTTGAAGCCACTCCCATTTTAACGATGCCACTAATTCGGAATGACATTTTCCCCCACAGGACATTCACGATAGCTGCGAGCCAGCCATGTTTTCCTTGGAGCAATTGCTATTCTCGGTGGCATCCGATGTACGAACAAATGTTGAAACACTCGAACGTATCCTGCCGATGATCACCGAAGTTTATGAACGTGAAAAGGCCGACCGTGAAGCCATCAAAGTAAGTTCGTAACCGTGGATTATTGGGCGTCCAACTTCAATGAAAACATCTTTTTTCAGGCGACAGGCGTAACACAAATGGAAAAGATAACAACAAAAACGAAAAAACCACAAACAGAAGAAAATGAATGTGATATTTGTCGTGCTAATTTGTACATTTCGTGGATCAAAAACGATGATGATAGTATTTATTGTCTCCAACATGCTGTAAAATATTTGAAAAATGACCGCATTCAAGCGAAGCAGTGCAAACTTATGTACATGTATACATCGATTGATATCGAGGAGATCATTGCGAGAGTGAATGAAAAGAAATCGCAGCACAAGAAGAAGGCTGGGGCGAAAAAGTGAATATATGAGCGCAGATGAACCGGGAAGGAGAAGTAGTGTGCAAAGTGATGCGTCGACCGCTCATTGAATTTTATAATATTTCTTTTGTCTGGTGCGAACGCCTGAATTTGCAATCACAATGAAAAATGAAGGTCTTTCCCAAACGAAAATCTCGAATATTCCGCCATATTCCGATGAAAAGTCCGACAAATGTCCTAGCCATGAGAAAATCACTTTTGAGAATTTCAAATTGATCAAACTCTTCCCATGAATTGCACTCGAATCGCCAACAAAACACGGATTTGTACATATTTATTTGATAATTATGTAAATTTGAAAATATTTTTGAAAAAAAAAGAGAATTGTTATTCGATGCACAGTGAAGAATTTAGTTGAAACGAAAACAAAAAACAATGAATTTGAAAAAAATTTATTTATTTATTAATATTAATTATTTATCAACAAAATAGAGGATGTAAATGAAATGGACGAAATTTGCTAGCGGAGAAAGGGAAATTTAGAGTTTATTTGATGATTTTTTTTCTCTAATTGGCACATATCAATGCGGCGGTAAATTTTGATAATGTTGCGGGACCATTTTTCCAATTTCTGAATTTATATAGAATCACTATTTCAAAATCACGTCAACCCACATTCACCTCACACTGAGACATACCCACAAGCACAGTTAATTGCAAGAATCTATTCACCAAAAGTGCTCCAGAAATTCCTTTCTAAGCTATGGGAGAGAGCGTTACGAGTGCCGGTGTGTTGCCCTTGCCGCTAGTTGAAACGCAAGATAATGTCTATTCTAAGAATTCTAATCGATTTTATGTTCCCTTTCATGCGCGATGCACTTAAATTGATATTTTTGGTTTTGAATTTGCATAGTGTGTCAAAAGTTTTATGGACTTCACTTGGCGTCCATTCATTTTAGAAAAGCGTCTAAATGTTTGATTGATGTGCTTTTATTCGGTCATATATTCCATGGGCACATCCACCAAGGTATTTGAAATCAGACATTCTGTTTAAACAGCCAAACTAATATGAACAGACATCAAATTATAATTATTATTGTATTGTATTGCATTGTATTTGAATGAATCTTCAAGTGAGTATTTAATATAATTTATATCACTCTAGTGTAATAAAGATATGCGTATTTTATTCAAAACTCCAACCCTCTAGACACGACTTTCATGTGCGACTTTTGAATTTTCATTTGCGAATTATGCACGACAACAATCATCCGGTTTCTAGCATACAAATGACAGACTGGCCGAAACGACGACGCAAACTGCATGACTGGTGCTGGCCATATTTAACGTCAAATCAAATTTCGAAAAATCGACCCGTACTGAATATAACGGTCCCCAGAAGCCTTCTGATCAATGGCATTAATACACACCACGCAATGTACGCATGTGACATGGCTGTTCATCAATAAGAGGATTGTTCCAAGAAAAAAAAAAGTAATATCGAACGTATTCTTGTTCGGGTTAGTGTCGAAACTTCTGGCCAAAGCTCACCCTAAGTCGACGAATATTTTGCAGACGGGACCGGAGCCCCGATTCAATACGAGTAGAGGATGTAACCCGTTTTATTCTAAGACCTTTTGTCAAAGGTTTGAAGTGTTGCCGCCGATTACTCGTAGTCGGCCTCACCAAAAAAGTCGATGGGATCCAACTACCAAGAACTGATTGGCTTCGTCTGAAACTTATCGAAAGATTTTTTGACTCTGCGTCGAATGGATTCAATTTCAGGCCACAGTGACTAAAAATGACTTAAATATCCGAAAGATTTTGTAATTCTGCATCGAACAAGACCAATTTCAGGCCAGTGCGACCAAAAATGACTAAGATATTCGAAGGGTGGCTGTAGTTTTTTGAGAAGAACATACCTGCGTCCGTTTCTTGATTCTCTTCCGATTTTCAGAGCTGTAATCCGCCTCCAGAGTGTCCACTGTTTCTAAGTAGACAATATTACTTGATTGAACAGATTGGGCATAGTCTCCGCCAGCGGTTCAAGCCAAGAAACTATGATGAAATTTATGATGTTTTAAATTACAATTTTTATTTTATTTTTATTTTTTTCATATTGAAAGAATAATAAAAACATACTTAATTCTAAATAATTTTTTTTTTATCTTTCCTTTTTTTACGTCAAGCAAAATCATTCAGATTTGCGAAAGATTGAAAATCATTTCGTTTTCAATCGAAAAATGTTTTTTTTTGTTTTTTTTTTGCTTTTTTGTGGTTTTGTGTATTAATATCAGAAATTTCGGATCACAATGTATTTGAATGGTTTAAGCTTAAGCGAGTCATTTCATAGCCAAGCGATCAACAATGAAGATTTATTTCGAGTGAAATTGTCAATGAAAATTGGACCAAGTACTGTATTGATTTGCATACATCCAAAGAAATTCTATTCGATAATTTCGTTTGCAACACCAAAGTTTCAAAATATTTTGAAGATCTTCTGGTAGCAATATACAAATCGAATTCTTTGTAACCAAATTGGATTGATTAGTTCAATAAACTATTTTTTGTTCGGAGTTTTTTGTTCTATAATAACAATCTTGTAATGTAATGAGGATGGCGCGGGAACGATTTTCTTGGGGTATTCTTTTTGCAAATTCTGTTTGTTTTGTTTGGTTATCGTTTTTTCTTAATCTTCTTTCTTGACAAATCTAATTCCGTGCTATAAATAAAATGAACTTTAAAACGAATCGTAGAGAGAGGGAAGTGCACTTGCCTTTAAGTTTCAAATTTCAATTATTGTATTTCATTTATTTATTCGATTAATTAATTCTTTTAGTTCTAGTCAATTAAAAATGTTTTCAACGCGCTTGTGGTTTTGATTATATATATATATATATATATTTTTTATATTTTTTTCTTGTTGTTTATTTCTTCTTACACCTTTTTTGAGAGCCCAATTTCAGGCATTTAAACATTTTACAAAGAATTTTTTTATGGAAAATAATCTCACCTGTTTTTATTTGTGAAAGAAAATCGACTCTGAGCAAATTAAACGCTGTCATTTCGTTCGTTTTTGTACGATCAACGTACATCCAAACTGAGCTGAGTAGTTTCAAGGAGTTCGGAGTCGAATATCCATTCAAAACAACAAACGTTATTCTGTTTCTAAATTTCCGATTTCAGATCAGAATATCCAAAAATGTTCGAATTTCACTAATTTATTCTCTTAATTGCTTCAATGGAAAATTTTCTATCTTTTACTTCGCTTTTCCGGCTTGTGGAAAATCGAATGCATTTGATAAACCGCTTACAATATTTAACTAACAAACAGTTGAACTTAAATTACGATTACGATTTTAGTTTTTGCAAAATCATTTTATTTAATGTTCCTTTTTCTCACAGAATAAACATATCGTGGAGAAATCAAACGAAAAACAATGCAAATCTTCTAGCAAATGTATGGTTGAATATCAGTTTGTGGGTCGATTCGTTGAATCGGGATTGTGTTTTAATAATAACATTCGAATGTGAAATGTTAGTTTTGTGTTGAATCGATTTGAATGAATGTTTTTTTTTCTTCGGTGTAAGTCATTTTTTGGTTTTTGGAAAGTCTCTGTTTCGAAAGAGCATTATCGGTGATATTTCACAATGGGGTTGTTTGATTGAGTCGATTTCTCAAATAACTAATGTCTGTGGAAAATTCATTTACTTTTTTTATTTTTACTTTTTTCTGTTCTAATTTTTTGGTTGTTCTCAAAGGAATAATTCTCGGTTAACTAGCAATTTGTACAAAAAATATGTTCAAGTCAGTTTGAAGTACATGTTATTTGTGTATTTTGAATGATTGTGTCGAATGTCGATATTCGACATTTCCTTTTTGAATTTTTTTTTTTTTTTTTTTCAAATGTTTTTTACACTAAATGTATTTCGAGTATTTCGTTTTCTATTGACTAAATGAATTTTATTCGTGAATTCATTTTATCTTTTAACAGTATTCAATGCTGTATGGAATCGAACTAATCAAAAATTAAAAAAAATCTATTTGTTGTTTATTTGTTGATTCGGGGTTGTACCTTTTTTTTTTGATTTGTTCAAAAATTACAAAAGCTATTTACTGTTGATGTTGTTTCCATTTTTTTTTAGAAAAATTAACCAAATAATAAAATTTCAATTTTCGAACGAAAAAAGACTATTTAGACGATTTGTTAGAGAATTCGTCCCAGAATTATTGTAAATACTATGATTATCATACTAGTTGTTAGGGCATTTCCTCTGCCACATTGTTCGATATAGCTT
>JANSTV010117375.1:0-18421 GCA_027564135.1 Lestremia cinerea
GTTCGACCTTCGATTTTTATGGTTTCATTCTTGTTAGGCAACGGAATTTGATTTGCTAAATGGTGAATTCATAGCCGGTCGATCGATATTATGGTATTGATATTGGGTTTGGCATTATTCCTTTTCGGATTTTTCCAGGCAGCCTCTTTATCGGAAGAGCATTTAGTCATTTCATGGTTGACGGCAAGTCGAACACCAGAAAAAAGCGATTTTTTTATTATTTGTTTGTTTTTTTTTGAGAAAAGAATCGGATTCAATATCAAGATTGAATGAGATTGAACGAGATTGAGATGGATGATAAATAATAAAATTGTAATAAAAATATGAATAAATGATTATGCGGCGATTGTCGGCGATATGCAAAGCAAACACAGTCTGCCTGTGGAATTCCGAATCATGAATGCGGTACATGAATTCCTTTTATCATTCAGTCAACTAGCGGTTGTGTGTGGCTCTGTCTGTGCCCTCCGATGAATGCTTATAAAGCTCTGGCTGTTGAAACGGTCGAGTGCGATAAATGCTGCGGTACTCATCGTCGAAACATTCAAGAGGAAAAGTGGTTACGATTTTGACATTTCATGGAGGCTTTTGAATTTTTAAAATGACTCTTACGTGCTTCACCCCAAGCATCATTCATCATACGGGCCTTTTTGCCAAATGAATTGGAGGTTGGCTCCAATCTTTGATATTGCTTTGAACTGAGTGACTGTCTGTCGGAGAATATAGTCATTCACAACATCTGGAGATGTAAGATGCGTTTACCCATTTGACTTCATGATTTGCACACGTTCGACGCCTCGCAGCATCACGTAAATCATTCGAATGAAAGCTTGATTGCGGGTTTCATCTATTGGCTGGTAGGTGGCGCTGCCGGGTCGCAAACAAGACTCTTTCAGAAAGCTTCGCCGACGGGTATTATTCAAGTGAGTTTACGATCGGATGATACATTAAACCAAAATCAAATCTATCGATTTCACGCGCAAGAAATATGCCCCGAATCGACTTGAAAATATTCCTTTTATCTGTCAAGCATGTGATTTAAAGCCAGTTGAAACAGTTTTCTAGTCACGTTCAATTCTTCAGCTGTGATTTCATTCGATTCTGTTCCTCTCCGGCAATTTTATTAAAAATTAATGGCGTGCGTCATGAATACGAATGTATTCAAATGCAGATGTGTCGGCATTGACACCGGCAACGTGTTCACGAGTTGTTTTCGACGGGAAAACGTTGCGTACCTGACACCGGCACGCCAGCATGTCTATGTGCATTAAATGAGCTCAAGAAACTTGGTCATAAATTTGAATTACGAGAAGAGACCTTGACGGTTGAAAGCAACCCATTTTGTTCGAATTGGAATGGAAAGTGCTTTCGAACTAAACGTAATTTATGGATTAGATTCGAGTCGATCGATCGCGTTCGGTGATTGACTCCATCGCATCTATTTGTTCGGTGGGACTTTTCTTTTCTGATGGATGTGGGGCAAATTGAGGAGAACCGACCACAACGGTATGCACCATTGAAAAATAGAAAAGAGACGAAGTATTGATAGTACACGAAGCCAACAAAAATCCTCTCAGCTCTTTTGGCGAAAGAATTCAAAGAATCGCTGAGGATTTGGATGGCATCCATTAGCATGAACCAATTCAGATTTTCCGCATCAATGGCTCCGTGAAAATGGCTTGAGCGTTGCATTAACTTTTCCGGCTCTGGCAAATTGGAATAGTTTCTTCTCGCTCTCGCGCGAGCAGAGTATTCGACGACAAATAGCAATCATTTAACCGACAATTTTCCATCATTGTTGTCACTCCAATAACATTTCCACAGTTCATTCCTCATTCGTCTCGTCGATTGGATTGAAAATTGAGAGGCGGATTGCATAAAAGACCTAATTATAAATCGTAATTAGACATTTAACCTTTTCCACTCGAATTCGATTCTATTTGGCTTGATGATGTTGATGAATTTAAATGATCGTTGTTAAATCACGAGCGATTATTTCGGAAAAATGATTATGATTTATAAATAAAACGGGGCAAATACAATGAAATTCCGTTGTAGCAATGAGTTTTCCAGGGAAATTCCTCGAAATACTGCGAACAAACAATGGATTATGGAAATTAAGTTATTTCCGAATTAAATTCACAAAACTTTTTAGCGCTTCTTCCTCACATTTGGATTGTATTCAAATATTCATTCGCGCCTTCTGTCACCCATTCGAATGTTCAGATGGTAAATGTTGCGATGGCATTTGGCAAACGAGAATGAAACAATCAAATCGAGCAACCGAGAGATTCAGTCGGAATAATGCCACAGTAAATGGCTTTGAATTTATTGGGAATTAAAACTATACTGACTTGTTGGGGTTGCCTTTCAACACGTCACGAGGAAGATTCGCATGACGTGTGCGTTAGAGAGCTGCCAAAGCTCCGCATTTTCCAAGATTCCACCTTTGTGCGGCCGTGAATCCCTTTCCCGCCCCTCTCCGAATCGCTTATTGGCTGAAGTATCTCCGATAATGAGTTATCTTCGAAAGTCATAAGCGATTGGCAAAGTTTTTGAGAAAAGGTTCAAATTAAATCATCATCGAATCGACAAAGTGAAAATAAAAACCAAACAAAACAAAAACATAATAGAATTTCGGTGTGATTTATATTGAGAGCAAAGTAGGTCAAATTGGGAGTTCATTAAAAGTTATTTTTCTCTCGCTCTCTCTTCCTCTATCCTGCTTTTTTTGCTGCCTCTCAGTCGATTTCTCTCGGCAAATTGAAATTGAAAATAAAATCGATTGTGTGCCATTGTCAATGGCATCAGCAGCAGCATCAGCAGCGCACACAGTGGAGTAACCAAAAGAAAAGAAAGAAATGAAAAGAAACCATCGTCATGTGTGTGCGTTTCTGCAGCACAATTTGTTTGAGAACATAAATTTTCTGTATTTCTGTCGGAACGGATGTGCTTTGTATCGAATAGTCGGACGGAATGGATGTGAATTCAGAAATGTGAGAAATTCTGCGGCAAAAAAGAAATCCATGCATTTTGTCACTGAAATGGTCACGGTCGGTGTGCGTCACATGAGAGCACGGATGGAAATTCCCCGGTGACGATTTTTCAGCCGCAAAAGCTAAATGTCATCCAGTGATGGATGTGTTGTCAGAGAGATAGAGCGAGAGAGAGAAAGCGCGAGAGAGAGAGAGAGAGCGAGCGTGAGCGGAAGGAGACCTTTGCCGAAGCCATAAAGAGGTCACACACGTGCAAATGTCGACCCGGCAACTGTTGCGTAATGCGTGGGCAATAGACGAGAATATGAATGAACTGAAGATTGTCATTTGGCGATAATCCGAAAAGGTATAATGCGTTATTGATATCTGCGCATTTGATCTGTGATGAATGAACGCGTTATCGTAATCGTTGTCATCTATCGTGGGCTGACGTGTTTCTGCCAATGACATTCATTTTGTTGACTTCCTTTTGCGAGCCTGTCAGCTCAACGGTTATTTTCAAAAACATTCTAATTAGATATTTCTCTTGTTAGCAACGACGACAGTCACCTAAAGTTTAAGTCCTAATTTGAGAGAGCTTAGCGACCAAATTAAATTTTAATAATTCACTCCCCGAAATACTGAATGGCACCACGGAGAGCTTCTGGCTCATTGTATAACAATACCGGTGCTGGTCTCATCGCGTATTCACGCAAAATAAAACGTTCAAATATTCAAAAGTCTATTCTTTAAAAGACGGAAAACTTCTAAGCAGCGTCAGCCTTCGCAATGCAATATTCAAATAGAAGTCTGCCATCGCCGTTTCAGAAGCAACACACACAACCCCGTACACACATACACTCACACCGAAGCATCGTTAATTATAATCCATGCTGCTATTTTCATCCCGAGTATGCGAGTCATTCACATAATGCCATTCATGCGAAATTATTTATGAGTTGAACATAAATAATGGCTGTACATTGCCGGTTGGTTGACTCTGCACTGCCAGGTTGGATAACAGTAAATAAATCAAACATTATCAACTTTTATTAAATTACAATTCATCGAGAGAATTCTATCCTTTTCCAATATCCGGTCCAGTACTTATTGCGGTAATGGTGGGTCCATCGAATGAGCATCACAAAATGGTCACTCGGCGTCCGGAGTTGTGTGTGCCCAGAGATGATTGTGGAATCTTGGAGGGAAGTGCGGTTGATGGCTTCGCGGCTAAATGTTGTGCTCCGATCGATCAACGGTCCCACAGAAATGCGCTTCGAACATAAAAAATAATTTATGAATTGACGAGTCTCCATTGCCGTCTGTGTTTCGATTCGTTTATGCGATAAATATAATCAAAAACCGCCTCCGATAACGGTAAATTGGATTTATTTATGTAATATGATGGTATGAATTGTGCGTGCTTGTGTTTGATGTGGTATTCTGTTGGGGGAGGAATTCAGCTGGCTGCTCTTTAGCAGGGCTCGATTGTTGTGCCTTTTCAAGGTCGTCGCGACCAGAAATATTCCAAACGACTGAATCACTCACAAATCTCCACTCGAAACATGTCAAACAATGTTTCATCCTGAGGATGTGGCCTCATCGCCGAGTTCGCTCATCATCATCATCCTCACGAATAAATATCATTTATATTTTTCGAGCTGCCTTGGAGTATATGTCAAGTGAGGAGGTTGTTTGCATTTTGCTGGAAATGCTCGATTTTGAAATAAACAATAATTCATTTCGTCGAATTAAAGACAAATAAAATAAGGAAAATTCATTTTCATATGTTTGCTGTGAGGAAATTGAGTTAAGGATGAAGCTGAAGAGGAAATCAGAATGAACAGAAGTATCAAGGCGCTTTCCTTTTCAAGGATTTTCCGTATTTTTTTCAAATGGAAAATCTAATTTTGAATCAAGCGTGCTGTCTTCTTGCATTCATCTGCTAATTTCGATTTTCATCGATGAGGTGGCTGCCAATCAAATCACAAAGAACTATTGATCGCCTCCCGCATATGAGCTGAATTGCTTCAGAGAAGAGTGTGGAAGCGTATAAAGTTGAAGAAAATGTGGATTTTGATTTGCTGGTGACGTCCCGTAAACCCTTTTGTACACGAATCGAAGGCCGCCCGAAAGTTTTCCTCACGTTTTTTTTGCAGCAGCATTCACCGTCTCTGAAATCTTAGTTCATTGACCGAATGCTTGGCGAAGAGAATGACCGCTTATTGTTCGACCATTATTGTTATTCTGGCGGGAGAATGGAACACTTTTTATGATTTGCTTTATGGAAATCCTTTCTGCCAAATGACTTGAGCCAATCTCCTTGCTGGCATTTTGATTCATTAACGACCCGATGTGGTCGTCCTTCCATTTAATTAATAATTATATTTCTCTCTGACTTCGTTTCATCTTGGCCGTTGGCTTCAGGAAGCTTTTCGAAGGCAGCGCACGGACACGCACTCGCACCCATTCAGACAGTAACGCACACTCGACAGACAACGTCATTATTAAAACAACCTTAGAGCAGTTTTTTCCTTCTTCTTTCATTATGTTCGCTCTGCTGTGTTCGTTTCGCTTTCGGTTGGCTTACTGGTTTAAGGTTCAGGCTTTTGGGATCGTTGACGTATTTCAATGGAGCTACGACTCATCATTTGGATGAAATTATGCCCTGTGGTGATGCAAATGAATTTTGAATTATCCGGGCTATGGGACGGAGTGCCTTAATAATTATTTCAGAGATATTTTTACCGAAAAATTTTCCCGTTGAAAATGAAAAACCTCAATATCGTCATTATCACTTGCTCATTCAATTACACTACCGAGAATACCGGAAGGTCATGGCTCATCATGGAATGTCGTGTTGGACGATTCAAAGTTTAAACAAATATTTGCACTTAGTTTCGGTTGATGACGATCCTAAACAGCTTCGAAAATTGAATGAAATGCTGCAGGGTCTTGATGAGGGTTGGAGACACTAGACAGTTGGCGGAGGTGAGTAGATACCATCTAGTTGATGAGTTACTTCATAACGGGCGGCACGGTAGTCGTTCCATTTGGAAGCCAAATCTATCCACTTTGACCTCCAGCACTGACATTGCCATGAATTGACCCCGACCCAGACAATAAAACGTTGACCGAAAAAAGGGAAAAAACAAAAACGAAATCCATAAAATACCATTCACATGCCACTTGGACACAAATTTTGATTCGATCTTATCTGTCAAATGTCACAACGAATACGAGAACGGGGCATGACTTTCGATAAGCGGCCGACACCGATAGGCATAAACACATTGTCGTCATGACTGTGGTCGATGTCATTATCTAAATCGTTATTTTCTCGAAACGACGGCCACAGTCCTCAACGGTGAATTGAGACATCCACTAATCCGCTCATCCACCGACTGATGATCTCGTCAAGAACATGTAACTAGCCATTTGCATTGAGTGCTTGATGACGCAGCAGCCCATTCGGATTGTTCATTTCTGAACAGTTGGAAATTGTGCAGAACCGACAAGTCGCGGTGAATTTGCATAAAAAAATAATTCACCGAGCGAAAGCCGCATTGCAAACACAAAGCAAACACCGACAATAAATTCTGTAAAAACATCAACTCATTTGCGGATGCCGTCGTGGAATCGTTGTTCGGGTGAAACAAAACGCACGTTGTAGATTAACAAGCGACATTGTGATGTTCACACGCCTACGCATACACACACATACACACCCACACACACACACGCATAGACAACCACTCGTGAGGATGAAAATGAATTTTTAAATGTCTCATCGAAAATCCCATAGCAAAATATGGTCTTGTGGTGGCTGCGAGTCGGCTGCTGCTGAGACTCGTCGGTCGATGAGTGCACAAGATTTGCTTTTTGACGGTTGGCAAAACGCGACGCGATCCAAAGACGAGCTGAAAGAAAAAAAACGAAGTAAAATAATAGCATTTTCAACAGAACAATTTTCCCATTCTGGTGAATACAATGCCAACAAATTGAACCCTCGCAACGTTGCCTCATCGTCGGTGTGTGTCGACATGCAAAACGTAAGAAAATAATTTTTTTTTCCAACATTTCGAAAAGAAAGTGAATGTGAGCGTGACAGCGAGTGTGACAGAGAGCGCAACCGAGCAAAAGAAAGGAGAATTGAAAAGCGAGAAAAATAAGTGAAAATTCGGGGAAAAAATGTTGCTTTTCATTCGAGCTGAAATAGAGTGGTTGAATGGCATTTGATTCGTTTCCCATTTCATTTGGAGGATGCTGCGGCGGTGCTCAGCGAAAAGGTAAATAACAGGAAAAAAAGATGGAAAAAATTGTCATGAAATGAAAGTCGAAAATCATATTATTTTCATTGCTCGACCGTTTACGCGTCTTCACATATGTGCTGAGCAAACATTGCATGAAAAGCGGCTACTGTTTGCCGCAACCATAAATGCTGGGGGATTCGTTGGGAAATTCATTTGCGCCGTTGTTGCGAAAGGTTATCGCATCCGTTTGTGATAAAACGGGAGTTTTATCAATCGAGTTAATTTTCATTGGTGCCAAAACGAAAGTAAAGCACACAAACGACAAGAAAAGATAAGAAAAAGCTTCATTCACTGACAACGATACGATACGACGATATACCATACTTCACCTAACCAAACACTGAACCAACCATCCATCCATCTGACAAACCATTCAAATTGTATGTGCGAAGTGAAGCAGCTGGTTGAATGCGTTGTATACGTTGCTGCGTCGTCGTTGCTGTTGCTGCTACTGCTGTGGCTGCTGCTGCTTCTGCTCTTGTTGTTGTTGTTTTTGTCGTCGGCAGCAGCACAGCCATCCTCGTTGAAAGTTCGGCTAGAGAAAATTTTCATGAATATCAACATAGATTTTCTGGTAATTCAGTTACGTTCAAGCGTACACGTGGAACAGACACGATATATTGTTGAGCGATTTTCGAACAAATTCGTTCGATTCTCCAAACGTACATACATTTGGTTTACCTTTGTGAATCGTTCGTTTACTTTGATTTTCCCGTAACATTTTCGGTTTCTTGTTTTTTTTTCGGTTTTCCCTTTGCCTACTTGCCTCTCGACTTTCCTCTATTTTCTTTCATTTCCCTTTTTCCTTTCTTTCGTTTCTTTCACGTTTTTTTTCCTTTGTGTGTGTGTGTGTGTGTTGATTTTGAATCAACGGGATGGCATATTCGAAACAATTTTCACATTTCGTTTCCAATCGAGTTCAGTTCAGTGATCAAATATCCGTTCATTCCGTTGTGCTTTTCCATTTAGTTTACCTCATCGGCAGTGCAATATCAAACTGAAGAAGGCGACGAAGCAAATAAAAATCATGTGCTTTCTCATAAATAGTTGAGCAGTTCGGTGGATTGCCAGAGCATTGTTGTCGCTTATTTGAAATGGCAATTTGACTTTTAATTAACGGACTTGTGCAAACGCAAATGAATGTCGCACGGAAGAATGCTCCATGAATTATGTAAAATAATGAGGAGAGGAAAATTTTGCAAATCAAAATAAAACGAAAAAAAGTGAATAACTCGTGATTTAGCTGATGGTTTTGTTGGTTTGCGGAGAGACGGTTGGTTGAATAGAATTTTCCGGGCTCGAAACGAATGGCTCGGTTAGCGACGAGTACATAGAATTAAGAATTAGCCCCGACAGCTTTGAGCTATGGTGGCTCTTAGCCTGTCTGTGTCGGTCTATCCGGCTGAAGGAAGCCAAAATCTTGATTTCGTTTCCTTTCAATTCACCAAATGGCTATCTTTTGATCATTCATTTGCCCAGAGATTATTTCGTGGCTTTCGAACGCAATAAATCTCAACGAATTAATGCTTGATCTTGCTTGAGGTTTTTGAGTGGCATTCGCCTCATCCGATATTCGTCAGATAGTTAAAAATTCATAATTCATCGCATTGTTGAGTTCACATTGGCTTGGAATTTTTTTTTTCATCTTTTCTTCTTCGTTCATCGTTGATGTTGTCGTCATTCGGTAATCGTCGTCATTGCCGTCGCAGTATCTCCAGATTCAGCTTTCTTGTTCTTCTTCTTATTTTTTTCGTCCTTCTTTTGCTCGTCGGAAGAATGTAACATCTATTATGGCATAGCATTGTGCCGTGACTGGTGAGTGCAGGAATGAAAAGTTGGGAAGTTTGCCGTTGAGTATTTTTCTTTCTTTCCGAATTTCTTTCTTCTTAGCACCATCCACTTGGTGCCCGTGCCGACTCGTCGCCGTTCGGTTGTTTTGCCTCCAGGCTGCTGGAATTGTGCTCTATAAATAAATTTGTTTTAGACGTATTTCGTATAACTTCCATAATGAGATGTGTTCGGTTCGGTTCGGTTTGGTTCGGTTTGGTTCGTTTCGGTTCAGATCGGCTCGTTTAGGCTTCGATTCGACTGGATCTCTAAACCAAACATATGAGGATGGCAAAAAAGAGGTTTCCAATTTCGGGGCGATATTTTTCTTTGTATATTTCTTTTGGCTCTTTTCCTTTTTTCCTTGGCTTCCATTCCACCGTCCATTTTCGCATTCAGCAAATAAATAAACATTTTGTTTCATTCTTTTGATTACATTTCGATTATCGAACAGAATGGATGGATACGATGCCCAGTCGCCGTGTAGTGCTTTGGCCATGTTGACCTATTCGGTGTGATAGCTTTCGAGTTAAAATTTATTGTAATTCTAGGCTGAAGCTCTGGGCCACTCATTGAAATCTATGTTTGATTTTGGCACTCGGAACTAGGCCATTGCCCGGGAGTGTGTTTGGTGTGGTTGCGGTCATCATCGAAATGGGCAATGCGATTCATTGACTTCGTCAAAAGGACCCGCAGCTCATTTTCGGATGCGACCAGACTAAGCCCACCCCTCCAAAAACAATTGAACTTTTGCGGGAATTTCGCATGAATGCCTGCCAGCTTATTACTCCGAATGGTGTTCGTTTCGAATTAATTGATTCGTAATTCGATTCCGATAACAGCTCTACCAAATGGGCTGGCGACGGTTCGATAATAAACAAACAAATCATTCGTCCAATAACAATAATTGATCACACTTTCCAGGCAGCCGTCGAGAAGAAACGATGGAAATATTCAGCAATCGGAACGTAAATTATGGATTTCATGCTTTCGGCTAGCATAAAATCAATATCAATAGCCATAAATATTGAAGTCAGTCATGAAGATACGAGTCGAGTGGGGCGGCGGCTTTTCCCATCAATGTTGGCCTTTGAATATGTTTTGATTGGTTTTCCATGAGCTCTGTCCAGAGATTATCGTCAACCGCATCTAACGTTGCGATAGTGTGTTCGCCCCAATATCATCGATCCAAATCAAATCTCTTCACTCATTCTGAATCCAATGGCTACACGTCCATTCAACCAGCAATTAGATATTTATTTACGATAACGTTCATGCATTATGGTCGATGATCGGTTGTCGCGCTATTCCGAGCCAAATGCGTGTGTGCTGTTCGCTTCATGAATGCGTACTGATTCAAATCATTCGAGCCATTAGCATTGTTTGATTTGCTATTTCCACTGGAAATTAACAATCCGAGTCACCAAACAATAATGATTTTGAATTGGAATTGATTTCTTTTCGTTCTGATCGTCTGATGATAATTTCGGTGAATTTCTGGCAAATGAGTGAGACACTGCCCATTGTCTGTTCGATGGCGTTGATACGTTGATAACTACTCTATATGTTTGATGGATCGCAATTGCCATCGACAGAGATATCTCCTAGAAATAGCCCCTGTAAGATCTGGCATACTTTCGAGTGGCCTTCTTCAGAATCCAATTTGCCGGGCTCTGATCAATTTTCAATTGCAGCAGAGGCGTTCACTTGCTTGTTTCGGTATTTTTCGATGAGAGCACTTTTCGATGGCAAATTGGTAATGAATCGAAGAAGAAGATACAAGAGCATCGAAGACGAATCAATCGCTTGTTCAACGACCGCTCTCATTTGTTCTTCCCCAATTGGAAACACGGTTCTATTTCCCAATTCGAAAACTTAAAATGGAATTGAACTTTTTGATGAGCCTCAAAATCGGTCAGAAATGTTGTTAAGCCGCATTTTAACAAATAAACTTTTCGAACAAAACAACTGCTGTTGACCGATTTACCCTTCGAAAATGCCCCTCGGACAGTGTTCGATATCAATTTCCTTGCCAAATGAACGAAATTAGCCCGCATCGATGCAGAACAATTGAACGGGCTGGCTTTGGGGACATGGTTTTTCGATTTGAAAATGGCCACCAATCGATAAGCTCAAAATAAAAGTGATTTTGAGCTCTGTGGGTGGTGTAGGCTCGTATGGCCACGGTCACTGCATCTACGCTGGAGCTGATACGAGACCCAGTTGAAATGATGATTATGGCAAAATGAAGGGGATTATCGTTATTCATCATTATCTAATCAATATCTATGGCTTATTTCGAAAACACAAACGTAATTGGCTGCCCTCATTGCATCGTTTTTGAATTCATATTTCGAATTGATTGGCTGACTGAATGACAAATTCACATCAATCGGCTTGGATGGTGACGTGCCAACCGGAGGATTTATTCGAGAAATGTTGGACGCATCAATCCGAATATCATTTCGAAATTCAAATTGTCGAATTAAGTGAGCTTTACTTATTTGACGGATTACCACCGCAAAAGGCCAAACGAAGAGCGAAATTATAATTTACGAGGAAAGATTCCCATCAGACGCTGATCGACTAACGACGATGGATCTTATCGAAGGACTTGTTGCTTGGGACCGCCCCCCAATCCCTCTCCGCCTATCAATTCTTCCAGAAGGAAACTGGTTTTGGCAAATTAGTCTCACATCCAAGTTCAGGCCACAGCTGCACACACACACATTTACAGACATACACACGCATACACACACACTAGACAATCTAGCAATTGATTTTATCATCGAGTTTCATTAATCATTTCGATTGTTCGGAATAATCTTTTGTGATGTGCCTTTTTGAATAAATTTCGTGCAGGCATCTCAACGACAGAGAGGGAGAGAAAGAGGGAGATAGAGAAGAATAGAATGATAGAGAGAGGAAAAAAACGCATGAATAATATGTAGTCGATTGTGTGTGTTCAAGACCCGTCCAAAACTGTCATTTTCTCCAATGACCACCCATGGACGAAAGCCAGACGGAACCTCATTTTTCCGAATTTTCCATTCGATGAACTTCGAGCATATTCCACAATAACGTCACCATCAGATGAGATTATAAATCGAATCATTTACGTATTTTGTGATTGCTCCTATTTCAGTTTCCGATTGCATGGTTCAAGAGTGCTTTAAAATTGTTCGCTCTGAATGGCTTTTCTTTGCCATTCCCATTGACTTCATTCAAAGAATATGAAGGAGAGAAAAAGCCAGTGCTTTACTCCTCGGTCAGGTTAGCATGCAGCGTCAGATGCAATCATCTCACAATGAAGTGGCATTTGCTTTTTCCAAGCGATCAAATGCCAACAATAATTGCGTTGTTACGCAATAATTGACGGAGATAATGTCGCAGCGCCGGAATGATCCAAAGGAATTTCCCATTTTGGAATTCAGTGAAAGTTGGATAATATCTGAATGCAACTCCGATGTCATTTGAATGGAATGGCTTCGGTGGTGGCGAACCGTTTGGGGCGATGCGCATGGCTTTCTTAAATCGTTTCGAAGCTTCATCGTCCTTGCCACATCAAATATGGTGCTTTTGATGCGAATGTCAATCATTGTCGTTGCCATTGAAGACACATTCCCCCATTATTTTGGCCAAAATGCCAACAGAAATATCAACATGGCCACCATTATTTCGTTGGAAAAGATTATTGGACTAGTGATACGAAAATAGTTTCGAATAATCTGCCATCGCCCGTCTATTTTGCCTTGACGTAAGCTTCTTGAGAATAAACAGCAAAAGAACGAAATAATTCGACTTTTTTCTCTCTCTCTCTCCTTTTCTCTTTCGCAAAACGACTGCCATCATTTCATTTTTTTTTTTTTTCATGAAAGAATTTAATGAGATATTTTAAATTGCATTTTTGTCCATGGGCATCCATGACATGTCATCCTTCGGGTATCCAGGACGACGCCGTTGTGTAATATAGTTGTTATCGCAAGACTGAGCTCGGTATGAAAATGATGACGATGGGATTCCAAACGAGAAGTATGACAACATTCTCGACAAGGACCATAAAAGCGAGCATTCAAAACGCATTTTATCATCGCCCAGACTTCGATTCCATTTCAAAATGGAACAATTTTACGCAAAATTCCATCAACATGCTCTCGCATTGCTAGATTAACGGTTGGTGATACGGCTGATGACTTTTTGCACGAGTTTCATGAGTTATCAAAGTTGCTAATTTTGTGGCCAGGAAATGGATTAAGTTTATCGCGACGGGCCAATTAGAAACGACAAAATGTTAAATTATTTTCGACGAAGGCACGGCATTCCCGCTGGCGCCCCGAACGCACGGCCATTGTTCGGCTATTGTTTGCTGTACGGTGGGTGGCTCGTCGAGACCGACATGTTTTGAATTTTCGACTAATTTTAGACGAGTCAACGTCAAAATGGCACCGACGCAGATCCACAGCAGTCGTACCTGCACCAGCGAATCGGTCACTTGGTTAATTCACTGAGCACAGTACACCATCCGATCAGTACAAGCTCATGTACAACGTCCAAATAAATATTTATAAATTTAATTAATTGACCGCCATATGTTTGACTACCTAACGCGGCATCTGCCATAGAGCCACCGTTGATGTTGTTTTGTTCGAAACACAAAAAAAAAAATGAAGGAAAAAACCGCTCACAAAACCACTGAATTGGTGTTCTCGGAAACGAAAATCACTTCCGATGGGATGCCATGGATGTATTTTTGTAATAAATTGATGCTCCAAGTCAGTATCAGTGTCGTCGTGTATCGGCTGGTGATAAATTACTAGCAAACGCAGACCATCTCAAATCATTCCATTCCGAAAATAGGCCATCGGCGTATTCATTTCCATACGATGCCGATACTGGATCCAGCTTGTTCGCTGCAAAGCTTACGTTGCCAGTGTGGATTATGAGTGGCAGGTGGAGGATGGACAGTGGGGGAGGCTTTGAACAGCTGCATGGCGACCAGGTTTCACTCGTGTATCATCAAAGCCGATTAATTATTTCTCCTTGTGATTTCACTAAATTCATGAGAAAAGCTCAGACAAAGAGATTGTCAGCGATTGAATGTTGGCTCCCAATCGGCATTGTTGTATTCGGATCAGGCGCAAGTGCTTTTATCAAAAAAAGATTTTTGAGTAAATTCACTTGATGGACTCGACACTTGTTGCTGCGTGCGTGGGTGCAGAGAGTTCTTATGAATCGAGAGGAATTATTCTTTTTCGGTACATTATTGGCGACTTTGCCATGGCATTGCCGATACAAGCGGAAAGCTCAACAGGTTCTTGATAATTGAATTCGCATTCCTTCATGCATAATGGAGCCAGGGCTCGTTCGTCAATCGGCTCCGAAGCACCGTCCACTCCAACGATATTCTCCAACATATCTCGGCCGGTGAGATCGTTGAAATTTATAACTTCCAGTTATAAATCGATCCAAGTGTAGATTTCCATGTAATCCTCTTAATGAATCCCAATGAAATTATATTGAATACAAAACAAGCCACGCCCATATCGGCACACAAGCAAACCGGATAAATTTGATCGAAGGCCGGAATCGGATGTACTTGTGCAGTATAATCCCCAAAATTAAGTACCTAATCGTCTTCAGTTTGGGGTTGAATTCATAATTAGACCGAAGTGCTGGAGGTGACAATGAACCGCAACCGACGATATTGAAAAGCAATCGTTTGGAAAATCATATTTCGGGTGCTGCCCGGTGCTGGTCACCAATTCATGATTCATTCCCTATTCGTTCGACAAACCGAAACCATCTCTTTATTGCTTTTGCAATTCATGGCGCGGTCGATAGCTCATTGTCATTGATGTCATGTCTGAGTGAATTTCAGTTCGAATTCGAATTTCCAAGTCATGGCGACATTTAAGAATGTCATAAAGAGCTGTTTTTTCCACGCAAGCATTCTGATGTGGAGCTACTCGTGCCTGGGGCCTGGAACACGTCGCCAATGCCCATCGACCGCCCATTTTCCTTTAATTATTCCACTAAAGTGCCACAGTAAAAGTTATGATTCCAATAAAATCATGAATTTTCCATCGTTTTCGGGAAATATATTTTCCATTTTCCCGAGAATTTCTTCCTCGTTAAAACTATTCAAAATCGATCGTAACGCTGGGTAAATGATGACTGAGCTTTCACAGAATTTATTTCATTAAAAATTCCACCGTCGATGAACGCGACGACTTTGATGCCCAGCTGCAGAGGAGGCATCCACGACCGCCGTTATTCCACGTTGAATCAAATGTTGCGGTATCGCCGATGCGATGCGTCGTTCAGCGAGCAATGTTCCTCCTTTTATTATTTCGAAATGACGAAAACTGGTAGATATCTCGAATGGCATCCACATCGAATAACGGGCGAAAATGTACGGGAATTCAAAACGATTGAAAATCCCATTAAAATATTAATCTGTCAATTAAGAATTAAATTATTGCACGAAGATGGCAATGCGGGAGTTGCCGAAGAGAAGAAATTGTTAAAACATCTTGGGTATTTTTCATTTATTCATCAAAATCGCCGCTGTGGATCGTCGTGTTTTGCACGCATCCGGCATTAGTCGCCAACGGTTGCGTTCGTTCTGATGTGTTTCGGCTTGGAAACAATGGATTCCAAACTTGTAGCCGGTCGTTGTTTCGGCACTTAATGGAAACTCATCGGCACAATTCAACACCGACTGAAATGACGACGACGACGTCGAGCCAGTGTGGAATGATGTCGGATTATGGCATTACTCTTTTCTTCGTTCATTTCATTAACTGTTCGATCGACCGATACGTTTCGAGTGTTGAGCAAATGATATTTTCCTTCGCTGAAATAACTTTTACCGTTCGTTTTGCGCTGGAGTTGCGAAGTCAATAACGTTTCTTCCACGCGAGAGACATTCTTAGGTTTACAACAAATTGCTGTGCAAACGTTCCAATGAACCGGTCGATATTTCTTCCGAAAAAGTAGAGAAAAGCGGAGAAAAATGATGGAGAAAAGAAACAACAAGATATTTTCCAAAGAATATTCAACTGGCATTTCTCAGACGTTTGCGTAAGCGATGGTGACTTTGAATTTCCAATCAAATTCACTTATGCCGCGTTGACAAGCTTTCGAAGCTTTTAATCGACAATCGGTACGTGTGAAGCACGCTCCATTTACCGAAGCAAAGCCTTAATTTCGCTCGTCCGGGCATCTTAAAATAAAACGTTGAACTCAATGGATTATGTTTCATTTAACAAATCCCGACTGAACCGAAGTAAATCCGAAGAGCCATCGAACTCACACACTGGAAAAAAGAATTTATGCAAAATCATTAGTTTTGTTGGTTGTTTGTTCTGCGAGGAACTTTTCGCCGGGCCGGCAGGGATAGAGAGAGGGGAGGCTGAGAAAAAAGCCCGAAAAAAGGGAACCGACGGAATTCCAGCCGCCGCCGTGTCGTACCCCCATTCAAAATGATGAGGCATTAACTTTGTCGAGACTTGTTCATTTCATTGAAAAATAAATTGTCTTCTTTTTGAAGAGCCCGACCATGATTTAAAAATGTCGTTCTTCTTTCGAACAACATTCTTCTACTTCTTTTTTCTCGTGTGTCACGGTTTCTCCTCTTCTCTCTCCTCCCATTTTCCGTCGACAACTTTTCAACAGAGCGAAATCGTCAGATTTTTACATGCTTTGCACTTTTCTTGATCGAATGAGAATGAGCGACGATGCGAAAATATATCATATTTCATTTATTTTATGGAAATGTACTCGAAAATCCAGAGGCTGACGTGCCGTGTCGTATCGCCGTTCGCACTGTGAATATTTCACGTTCCTTTGACAGAGGCAGGGAAGGTGATGGGATTTTGTGATGTGAACATGTAGGCGCAAGTGTGAAATGGAAATCGAATCGAATGTAGGTCATGCCATCGTCGGAATTTTCGGTTCTTGCATTATTTGTATCCGATTTCCGTGCAAAATCGATTGGGATTTTGTTTTTCTTGTCTTTTCCTGCGAAATGTGATTGTGATCAATTTCATTTTCACGATTCCATGAAGAGCATTCCTCGGTTTGGACATGTAACGAGACCCAGAAGTAGGGAGAGGGTAGAAGATGGAGGGACATCGGAATGCGATGACGTATCCCCTTGCATCTGTCCACAACGATGACCTTATCGCTCTGCAGCAATTCCGAAATGTCTAGTTGATGAATATTTGAAGAGAATTTCAATTGGAGACATTCATTCGCTTCGTAATCGCCGATTTCTCCAATCTCACATCCAACCAACATTCATCTGGCCGGCCGTCGACGAGCCTCGTTAACCAATTTGTTTGTTTTCCTCTGTCGAACATGTTTATTACCATTTTCAACATCACATCCAGATCGAAACGGGATTTTCATGAAATTTTATTATTTCTGCGCAGTTTGTGTGCGTTAAATAACGCCAATCATTGAATAAATACGATCAGACTTTTATTGACCGCCAAATATAAACAATCAATTGGAGCCAAATCGAACGGAACCGAACCGAATGGAAACGCTGCGACGATGACGGGCACGAGCGGATATTCTGCCGGGGTCACAATGCTCTTTGTCATGTCGCGTCAATGAGAGAAATGTAATATTTCGATCGACAATCGCAGAATTGACAGTTGCAGCAGTCTGGTGTCACATCCTCTTCTCTTGATTGCCATCAAACTCACGTAAATGCCAACGCAGCACGAAAAGAAATCAATTTCTCGTCATTCAAACCGTCAATCACGTCAATCAAATCAACGTATGTACATCGAATCGTATTACCGGTGAACATAACAAGGTTTGAAGGAAAAAAAAATTTGGGCTCATTCTGTTTCCCGCCCACTCATCCGCCTCATCAGCATTGCTTGTTGCAGCAGCCAATGCAAAATGAAACACTCAAAATCGAGTCGAGCAAAGGTCACGTGCATTTGCATGTTCACGATGATGGGCAACGAGCGTGTCGCGTCAAAATTCTATTGAAACGCGATTAAAGATCGATTTGATACAAATTCGCTTCATCGTGCCGTCCCTGTCGTTGAATTGAAAATGATGGTGGATTATCTCAAGCCGCCACGGCGAAAAGGGCGGTCGCTTGTTTCTTTCAATGAGCGCGCGAATGGACAAAGAAGGAACAGTCGAGTAATTACGTAGGCACGTTAATAAATTTAGCCTTTTGCCATCATCGTTTAGGCGGCCTCGAAACATTACCGTTAGCCGTGCGGCGGCACCAATGAAAATATTACGACAAATAAATTTAAGCATCTTGACAGTTTTAGC
>JANSTV010117486.1:0-14392 GCA_027564135.1 Lestremia cinerea
ACTAAATTCAATATACGACCAGACGATGACGACAATATTCATAATGACTTGCTTGGTTTCGCGAACGAATCAACTGACCCGAAAAACATTTACGTGGACCAAATTCCCTGGGTCAGATTGCTTCATTGCTCGGAAACCAGTTCAAGCCGAAAACCATTTATTATTTTCTTGTTTTTTTTTGTTGTGATTTTTTTCTTCAATTTTTTCAATTTTTTTTTTAATTTTTTTATTTTTATTATTTACTTCTTTTTATTTTGTTCATGATATTATTTTCCCACAAAGTTCATGTTTGACTAAACACATACTAAATAGAAAATGGCGTGATGGGCATTGAGTGATAGAATAATGATGATGGATATGTTCAAGTGGCTGCGCCGTGTGAAAATGTTGCAATAAATGGCTCTCTTGCATTTAATGCAACTCACATTTACCACATCAGAGGGGAAAAACCACAGTGGAAAGCTTGAACATTGTGCACACAGAATCGAATTAAAACTTTAGTTATTCGATTGGTGTTGTAGGTGTGAAGGTCTATGTGTGTGTGTAGGTGTGTTTGTGTCACAGCATTAGCTTTAAGTACATTAAATGGAAACATTTTCTATGTTGATTTTTCCTGTTTGGGAACCCATCAGCTCGTCAATTAATGCGAGCAATCCTTAGCATTCATCATCGGCGGTTATAAAATGGCCAGAAAAGTCATTGAGCGGCGGTGCAACAGAGTTTCTTTTTGATGCATTCATTGACATGAATGGCGTTGATTGCAATGATATGGCAATCGGTAATGAATGAGCGGCTGGTGCGCACAGTCCCAATGTGGCTCGTCCCTCGTTCACGGACCGATATCTTGTCGGTCGATTTGATCTGAAATGATTTGCAAACAGATTTTTGTTTTTATTTCGTCGATTTATATCGTTTTTTTTTTTTAATAATTCTTTATTTGTTCGGATGAATCCGTTTTTCATTTCTCCTTGAATTTTCTGTGTGCTGCCACCGCTGTGTTGTTTTTCAATTTCATTCTGATAAGTTAATTTCGGATTTGCCGTTCAATTGGAATGTTCATTTTCAATTTTCCAGCAAATACATTTCCAATTATCTGACTGATGTGAAAGTCGAATTGGTTTGCAGGCGTTTCGAAAATTTGCCAGCAGAATGGGAGGTTGTTGTGTTGAGGATTGCGAGCGATTGAATTGAAGGGTGGTTTTATTTTAACCTACCTTGAACAATTGCATTTTAGCAATCGAATGAAAGCAGCTCGAAATGTTTTATTGAAAATTGTGTAAATAATTGGATTTATGGTTGAGGACACATAGCCCAACCACAAGCAAATGTCGACAATGTGATGTGGAACAGAACACTGGGGACAAGCGGCGAATATGATGTTCAATATGAAGAATGGCGACCAGCACAGGACGAATGTGAAGAAAACGACTCCCAAAACCTGTGAAAATCGAAATAGAAACAGAATTATCGGTGAGAGGAGAACGACAAAAAGCGGTGAGAAGCGCGAGAAAACAGGAAGAGAGTGAGAGGCAAATTGAAGAGAAAACGGAAAAACGGCAAAATGCAATTAATGCTCTGCAAATCCGGTCGGGAAAATGAACGAACCTTGGTTGCCTTCTGCTCAGTTGCAACAGCATTGGCTGTTAGACTTTGCTTTTTATTGCGACTGCTTAAAAAACTGTAAAATAAAGAGAGAGAAAGAGACGGAGAATATATATATAGTAAATAAAATGACGAAATGGAGGGAATGAATGTCATTGAGGATTTTCAAGAAAACTTTCACTGTTGCGATTTACGAGGCCGATTTTCATTAAAAACGTGCGAATTGCATTTGCTCGCGTGGCAATGAATGGACGCGTTGAAACGACTCTTGTGTAGACATGATCCGCACCAGAGGCAATGGCAATGGCAATTATCCGTGGCTCGTTGCAAGCAACTCAAAGTGAATTATCTCGAAATTGCTCATTAATTGACACTCAACCGACAGCCTGGTCACCCACCCACCCATTCCCACACAGACACACACTCACACAAACCCACCTGAAATTCATGTTGGTCGGTGTAACACTGTTGAAATGGAACTTGATCCATTTGAATTTGCAGCGTTTCTTTGTTGAAATGTTGGCCGACGTTTGAGTGCCCTGATCGCAGGTTAGCGATTGATGCATTATCGAATGGTAGGAGCTGTGCGACGTACCATTTTTATTGGTCAAATATGGGTTTGATGTGCTCGATCGGTGTGTTGATGTTGATGTTCTGCAAATAACGGTAGTTGTTGCCCATCAACCGCTACACAAACTTTTCATTTTCACCAATGAATTTATTTTCCTTTCAATTTCACATCAATCATTCAAACCGATGTCAAATTGAAATCCATTTTATGTTGATTCGATTAATTTTTTTTTCTCTCTCTCTCTCTCTCTCTCTCTCTCTCTCTCTCTCTCTGTTTCTTTTGTGTCGATTGTGTGTCTGATCGAACCCAAAAAAATAAACAAAATTCAGGTGATACGAAACGGTGAGAATGATTGATGCGAATCCATTGGTGACCCCATCAATGCGACTGCCATTTGGCCATTTGCAATTTACCTCTCCGATATTGAATCATGTGCACAGCATTGTATACTTTGTGATTGTGAATTTGCTCGATTGATTGTTGTTAATGTTTGACGGTTCGTTTTGTTTCCACCATTTGATGAATTCTTCAAAATTGAATTTGTTGTTGTCGCAGTCTGTTGACTCGATTGCATCGGATGTTGCTGTTGCTTTTGGCTGTGATGATATCTTCCGCCCAATCTAAATCAGATAAAAGCTAATAGAATTTCCTCATTCACTTCGAAATGCATTACGGCACTTCCAATTTCAATCAAAGATTGCATTTCTTATCAGCGAAGCGCGTCTCTGCCTTTGGGATGGCAACAACTTGGCGCTACTTTGACTTGCATATGACTTTTCAAAGGTGCATTTTTAATTCAGTATTCAGTGCAGAGATCATCTTCGATTCGAAAAACGAAAGAACATGAAAACTGTTTCAAGTTATTCAACTGGCATGCTGGTGAGTATGTGGGTTTGTGACCCATCGCATGCTGCCGAATCGAATGCGATATCAATGCGATGAGAAAAACTTTTATCCGAAAACTGAATACCGGAATACATACACAAATTTCCGTTACATTGCATAATATTACCTTCGAAAAACTTCTCCTTCTGGATGTTGAATGGCAAATTTAGCTTTTTTACTCAGCAAACGTACCGTCAGAGCGTAAGTAACGACCATTATAACCATTGGTATATAGAATGCCACCAACGAACCGAATACATAAAATATCCGATTATTTATCATGCATTGCCGCTCTTGTGGCATAATATTTTTTTGATTCAATAATCCTGCAATTCAGACAAATGAAATTTATGGTTGTTCTTGTTTAGGCAATATTGTGTTTAGCTGTGGGTGTGTATATGTGTGAGTGCGAGATTTTCTGCGGCTCAAATCAGTTTTGGGCCATCCATTCCGGTAGAATAGCTGGTCCGGAACCGATTCAATGGCCCAGCCAATGCACCACCAACAACATTCAATACAAACCTAGAACCGTTATTGAACTGGACACCAACATAGCCATCAACCAAACAATGGCTATTTTAATGGTGGCTAATCGCTTTGTGGAATGATGTCGTGCACCGAGCGGATTTCTAATGCCCATATAACGGCCCAAGCTAATGAAACACATGTGCAATATGCTCGATGAACAAGCCAGGACATCGCATGTTACGTAGATTGTACACCACGTATAGCCGAATGGCCAGTAACCTGTGAATCAATTAACAACATTAGTGTACCAGTTGGGCTGGTTAATTTGCCTGAATGGCAATCGTATAAATAAAATGGAACGATGGCACTAAACGAGTTAATGAGACAAATAATAGGTGGCGAATTGCGTCAAGGATATTTGATCGAATGATGTTTACATCAAGCAAAAGGATTGACCGGAGGTGGATAACGTTCAGTGGAAAGTACTTCATGGGAATTCCTTCGGGGAGAGGCGAAAGCGACAGACCGCTTTTAAGTCACTCGAAATGGTTTCCGGTGGGCGAAATTGAAAGACTTTGAGACTCTTCAAGATCTTGGGATTGAAAGCAGACATTTTAAACCTTTGGGAACGTTCAGCGGCCTCAAGTCTCCCAATGATACGAGACATTTGGAATAAAACACAAACAAAAACCCCACGGAATTTTCAAGACGATTCGAATCTTTTATCGAAGACAAAACAAAACGGCCCTCAGGTGAAATCATCAACAGCAAAACAAAGAAGGAGATAGCGACTGTAGAGATTGCAACCCAAATCAATTGAAATTGTTTCAATCCAAATAAAAATGTGAGCCATCGAAAGAATGAAGAATGATAAAAGAACTTAAATTTTTTTTTCTTTTAAATCAATCTGTAAATCTCTGGTGGATGTCTGTTCTCAATCAAAAATCCAGAATGAAAAATTTCTTGAGAAATTTCTTCTTTTTTCGAATTGGGTCGAAAGAAAAGGAGCGAGATAGGGAAGAGAAAAAAAGTGAGTGCAATAGAGAAACATTGCGATTAAACCGAGGAATGTAAGTGGGGATGAAGGAGATGAGATGGGAAATCGTCGAAATCTTAAATACAGTATTATTTAATCGAATTTTCCATCTCTTTTATCGTGAAATCCGGCAATGTGATGCCATTCATTTATTGATATTCAAGTCAATCGCCTTACAGCTCAAGTGTTTCCTTTCACATGGATTACAATACAGATTTTTCCCTCATGCTCAATCGTTTGTCGAACAGACAGCCCCGAAATCCACAGTAATCCAATGGAGCATCATTAAAAATAAGATATCAAACGGTGAGTGTGTTATTCAAATGAAAGGAAAGGAGACGGGGAAAAAATGCTCAAGAAACGGCGCTGAGAGGAAGCTTCAACGTGATTCTCATTTTGGATACCTTCATTCACCACCACGTCATATCATTTCATCGAGAATGTCATAGCAGAGCCCAGTAAATGTGTTATCGATTTCTTGAAATTTGTTTCTTTCTTTTTGCATTTCGTTAAATTTCGCTCTTTTTTTGGCTAAACATCTACCAACACACAAATTGTGACATTGTGACTTGGCTGGATGGGAAAAACACTAATTTTAAAATCGTATTACGATTTGATGAGGAGGAAATAAGCCGTCGGATAAAACTGTCATCATGTCAATGATATTCTTTGGTTAAAAGTCGGAAAGCACTTTCAGCCACCTCCCTTTCTCACGGAGGTAGTCCATCATTCGCAATAACACCCCCTTCGTTCGATCAATCAAATATCAAAATGAAAGAATTTTAATTGGAATCGTAAAGAAACCAGGGTGGGAGGATGTCAGCCAGTGGCCTCTGCCGACATTCGCCGGATCGGCTTCATTTACTTTCGCAGGTTGATGATGGTTCGTCAAAAGCAGTGACGCAACTTTTTTTTATCACTCACGCAATTCACCGATAAAATTTCCCGTTCCCCTTCCAAGGTGAGCTAATTCAACCGATAATTAATAATAATGTCAAATCCTGGCGGTGGCTTTGCGCCGAAGGCAATTAGTTTACTCTTCAGAAAGCTCGAAGCGATACGGGTCGTAACGAGCCAAGCGACTCCCTTTTCGAAATCATTTCAAACTCTTGGCAATGAACAATCTGAATTGTCTCATCTTGGAGTGGATTCGTCGAATCGCTGTCGACCCTCGATTCGATGAATGAAGAAGCAGATTCGATGATTTTCCATAACAACCGGTCATGTTTATTCAAGACCCGATTTGGTTGTCAGCAAGCTGTTGCAAATCGCTTTTCTTTTTTTTTTTGTATTTTTTTATCGCAGAAATTTACTTAGTTTTTTTTCTGCTTTTTTGGTTCATTCTGCTCGTTGTGCTGCGCTTTTTTGCTGCCATCATTTTGTGAAGGCAATAAACATTAAATTTAATGATTCGAACGGAAACGCTGGATGGAAATCATCTTCATTTCTAGTGTTTTCTCTTTTTCGCTGCCTTGAAGCCCGAGCACGATTACCGACAGGATATTAAAGGAGATGAGCTCGAAAGATACCGAAAGCATAATTGATTTGAATTCAATTTGTTAAAATTTTATTCGAGAAGCGAAACTCACGGAATTGATTTCATTTGCGAGAGGATATCCGGCAATGTGATAAGGGTTGCATCGTAAAATATTAACGGCTCGTTTCAACGGTTGTTCCGTAGCGCTCATGTGGACGGAATGCAAACGTTTGCATTTTGCGATGCAACAAAATAGGCGCTCAGAATGTCACATCTGCGACAGTTAAATCGACGCGGGGGTGAAATTGAAATGGATTCTTGGAGGATTGTCCTGCGCCTCTTACTGTCTTTCTTTCTGATTTTCTCTTTTTCTCTTTTTCTCTTTCAATCTTCAGACGATTAAAGCTCAAATGACAGTTTGGCCAAACGCCCGACCACACAGTCTTCAAATCACGTCGATGTTTGATTTCCGAGCGATTTCACTGGCGTTCGGTTTTTCGTCAACATTGACTCGACTAAACATTCATGGTGCCAAGTAGCATCTCCCATAACAAATGACCATTTTGAAAACTCTAGATGTGCTTTGTTTCGCAACGGCCATTCGCATCCATTAACCAATATTTGGATAATGTTACCAGTCAAGTGTCTCTGTGTGAGTGCGGAATTTGGCCAAGAAAGCTGAGGCGAACGAGGCAGAAGAAAAAACGAGAGCAAATGAAATCCGAAAATAGTCGAATTGATGATGGCCTCTTGACGACACTCAGACCAATTGATTTTTCCCAAGTTTTCTCTCTCGGAAAACGAGGAAAATGGATCTAATTACTGGCTGAAGCCGGTTTTCACATTAGACTCACTTTGAGGGGCCGGGAGTGTGTGATGATTGACTCTTGCGGGACTTTTTCTCTCTCTTTCTATCTCTTTATCTCCCTCTATCTCTCTATATCTCTCCCTATCTTTCTGTGTCTCTCTCTATCTTTCTGTGTCTCTCTCTCTATCTATCTCCATCTCTCTCTATCTCTCTCTATCTCTCTCTATCTATCTCTATCTCTCTCTATCTCTCTCTATCTCTCTCTATATCTCTCTCGCCCTATCTCCCCCTCTTTCTCCCTCTTTTTCTAAAGATTCAGTCTCTCCTCTCGAGGGAGACACAGGCGAAGAATGGATGATTTAATTATCCAAAAGTCGACCGGAAATGAATGGATTAACAAAAATCAATGATCAGAACTCACCCAAAAACGATGGTATCGCTCCCAATGGCATCACAAACAGACTAACCAACAGATCGGCAATGGCCAATGAAAATAGAAAATAATTGGTAACATTTTGTAAACGTTTATCCAATGCAACGGCCAAACAGACTAAAATATTGCCCAAACCACCGGCAAAAATGAAAATTAAAACAAATAAGAAATTCCAATCGTAGTTTGCCGTCGGCACAGTTGTGCTGATATCGGAGAAATTCGTAGTTTGACCAGTTGCGTTGCCAATAAATTGTTCAATTGAATCGCCACCAGATGGTGTAATCCATGAGCTGTTCCAAAAGTTTTCAGTAAATTCGTTCGTGACATCAACAGTTGATTGTAAATAATTAACACTCAATAAACATTTGATGGGCTCCATGAATGTTGAATTCAACAGATATTCATATGAATCGTTTTCGTAGAACGAGCTATTTGGCTGCAGATGGACGCATGTCAACAGCTGAGATTGCCTGCAGAATGCGGTTGATATTGTTTCGGTGATTGTCGTCGCCGGTATGGTGATGCCGTTCCCATCAACTGTGGCCGGCACAGCATTCTTGGGCGGACCAATTTTCGGTAAAATCAATTCAATTTCCGATACTGGATTCAAAACACTGCTAATCACAATCGACGTCTGGTGGTGCACACAATCCACAATGCGTTTCAGCGATTCGTTTAGGTATTCCTGAACGGTGTCGATCACATCGATTGGCTGACAATGGAATATTGCCTCGAATTTTAGCGGATTGTGGCTCAGTAAATTGCATTTGAATGTGTCATAAATGGTCTGCAATAAATCATCGGATGGCGGGATGGATAGGTGATTTGTGGTGAATGGCAGCTGATCGCTGTCGAAAATGGCGCCATTTGATTGATTATTTTGTGGTGCACAAAACACCTCCGGTCCCCAAAATGATTTCCAACCGATGCGTTGGATGCATTCAACCTCGATGGTTTGCGGTGATGTTTCAATTCCAGTTGAATCCATTTCATTCTATCTGGGTCGGAGTTGAGTGTCTGAAAGGAAAAGAGAGCTTTATTGAAAACACATTTTGGTTTTGTTTTTTTTGGAAAAACAGTAAAAAAAGACACCCCAATGGTAACCGCTAGCATTTGGGAAATGTCAAAGTGGTTTCAAATGAAACATTTTTCCCGCAAAAGCATTCCAACCAAATAATTGCTCTTCAACATTCCCAGCCAACGTGAACAGATCGACGAATAATCAAGGTTCACCTAGCCTTGCCCTGACTTGAATTGTCATGTCGTCACTGAGCCTCCTGCACCCCTCAATCTCACTTGTTGGAAAAATTTAATTTCAAAAATGGTCCTCTTCACTCCAAATATGACGAACATTTCCGAAAACAAAAACAAAAGCGTTGCCATCACTTGGCGAAATTCATAAAGCAATGCATAGAATGTGCCGCTCACAAGCGATTGTTCGTGAAACGAAACTTTTATTGTGGAAACAATGTCGTGTAAGAAGAACTCTTTTGAACTTGGTGCTGGTGTGCCACACCGCCCGCACCAAACCAACGCAAACGATGTTGTGGCGCATTTGCTGCGTTGTTATCCGTTTCGATATTCGTTTCTCGGCGACCATAAATTCTCTCTCAACTCAACAGAGCCATTTCAACATTTCCAGATTGTATCGTCGTTTTCAAACAAATTAATATTTAATGATATGCGAATGTACTTGAATCGTTTAGATTTGGATATTGCGGTAACTGTCAAAGCAGTGTGCAATCATTGAAGGGCCACTCGAATCGAAATTGTAGCAAGGACGACGATGAATATGATGACAAGGACAATTTTCCCTTATTTAAGGGCTGTTTTCTTTTTGTTCATCTTAAACGTCTTATTTTTGATGAAAGAGGCCGCGACCGTACCGTGAAGTAGTAAGAAAATGCATTCACTGAAATGGGATTACCGCTTTCATTTATCGATCGCATGCAAATCCTCAGCTCAGGGATTTTTTTCCATTTTTTATTTTTTTTCATTTTGGGAAACTTCGTTCGAAATCAAAAGATTATTTCTGAGAGACTTGACAGCAGCAATGGGGAAAGTCGATTCGGGCTCAAGCAGAGACGTCAGCCGATTATCGGAGTGGAAACCTTAGAAAATGTCAGTACCTTTCGTCATTAATCGTCTGCTCGAAAAATCGATGTTTCCTCCAACTGGAACGCACTGTCCTCCCACAGCTCAACTATGTTGCATCGAACAGCACCCAACTCCTCCACTTATCCAATATTGTAATTTTGTTTGATCAAATTCTCATTCTTTTGATGCTGCACTTTCGATAAAATGATGTCGATCATTTTGCTTGAAAATTTATCTTTTCGAGAATAGTTAACATCGACTCATCGCTCGCTATGACGGGACCTTTCGACAAACTAGACATTTAACGGGCGAGAAATTAGTTTTGCATTGTTTCGGGAAACAATTTAATCAACTGCTCGTCGCACATTTTGTGTGGGTGTGTGAGTGTGTTTGTGGGTTTGTGTGAGGCTGTGTGCGTGCGTGCGTGCCTGTATGTGTTTCTTTGAATTTTTACGTGTGTGGTTTTGAGTGTGTGTGCGATGGCTGTGTGTGTCTTGCAGTCAGCTAGACCTTGTCGGCAATCCCCAATCCCTCGTGCATAAACTATGGAGGCATCTAGACGGATGCTCTTGCAGTTAAAATGAACATTGGATGGGCATCCAAGTGTATGAGAAAAAAAGAATGCTCAGCGTGACATGTCAAGGCGACGAATTGCTCCAGGGCCACTTCATTGTCACTTCGAAACGAGAGAAAAACACGAATCACAATTTTCCATCGACCTAAATTCGTGGATGGCAGGTAGTCGAGTCGCTTCAACGCACTTAGGCGATTGGAAATAGCTGCCTCGAGCAAAGCCAATGGCACGTTCGCTTCTAGCCCTACGCTTTAGCCTTTCGTCTTTCGCCGCGCACCAACATTCCCGCCGGCAATTTCTCAATCGCACCATTTCCAAAAGCCAACGCTTTTCCCATTTCGATTTCGATTTCGATTTCGTTTTGTTTACCAACACAGTTTATTTAAACGAGCACGCATTCGCCTTTCCACATAGTCAATCCAATTTTAATTATTTTTCTATAATCATCAACTGCGTGATATTTTTGGTGTGGAATAATTGCGATATTTATTATCGAAACGACGGACTAACCAGACGGAATCTGACTCAAGTTCATCTCATGTGAGACGCGATCAACGTTGTTTTTATGTCGGCTCTTTGCTTTTCTTTTCGAAATGAATCTTCGGTCGACAGACTGAGCACCGCATTCCAACTGTTGATTTGATGGTTTTGCGGCTTGGGAAAATACATGTGCGCCCGGAAAATAGACAAATGTCAATGCTCAAGTTCTTTTCTCATGCTTTGTATTTCATTGGAAGGCGTTGAATAGAAAATTTGTATAATTTGATGAGGAAAATCTCTGGAAACTGAAAATTGAAAGAAAAAACAAGCAAAAGAATATGAAGAAAAAGAAAACGGACAAAGTTTTGCCTTCGGAGCGGATTCATTTGCATAAGTTGCTTCATATTTTGTCTCTTCTCTTTTTCCTTCGTCAGCATTTTCCTTTTCAGATCTTTTGTCCTTCTGAGCTCACCTTCGAGGATGACTCTCGGTATCAACAATGACGGCAATTACCCAAAGCAAAAATTCCAATTGAAATCATTATGTTTGAGGGTAATACAAAACTTATAGACGAAATGCTCATTAAAATTGAATCGATTAATGCGAAAATACAATGTTGTCTGAGGCAAACCAAAGAGAGCTCAGCATTTGCGTCGAAGCAAACCGGTACAGTTTTTCACTCAAACAAAGATTTCACATCAATTAATGCAATTGAAATGTCCGTAGCATCGATGAAGTTGAGTTTGTTGAGTGTTTTGAGATTGAGAGAAGGCACGATGGGGGGTTAAGGATGAAGGGGCGAGGTGGGTGAAGGGCAAACCCACTATACGAAAGTAGCCAATGGAAACGTTACAATTTGCAAGTGCATTCGGAAACGATTCAAAGAAAATGGGTAGTCATTTCCATTCGATTTGATTGATGCAATCATATTGGATATTTCAAAGGAGAAAATTGCTAATGATAAAGTGCGCGGTTCATAGAATGGTGTCTTAAATGAATGCTCCGGAATGAAAACGATTTAATTGACCACGTTCTAAACGTGCTGGATGTGTCATTGAGTCACCAAGCCCAACGAGCGCCTGCATGGCTGAGCTCGTAAATGACACTTCATCACCCAGAGTCATTCATTAAGTGCCCTGCACATGAGCTGGCACATTCGAAATTATGTTTTAACCTCCGAAATTGACAATCAGTCAAAACACTCTGCCAAATTCAATGTTCGATTTGATGACGATCGAATATCCCGTATGTGTTGAATGATTTTGCCGTTTCAGGGCGGAACGAGGACGAAACGCTTGCGGAATGATTTCGAATCGAGAAAAGGTTAAGTACTTGTAAATTGCTGGGAAATTAATACTTCTCATGTGTTATCGATTGGTTTTATGGTTGTCTGAGCGTCAGAGTGTGTGGGCGTGCAGGTGTGTGGGTATATGTGTGTGTGTGTGGGTGCGACGGCTGAAGTATCCAAAGTTCACTTCTCAACAATTTCGATCAACATTGCCATCGAGTATCGGCTCCGTGCCGCAATTACGGAATCATAAGTCATGAATTGACTATCGATGATGATGATAAGCAAGATATCGTATCGCCAATCGTTGTTTTTTCCACCTCAAAATGCGATGCAGACTATTTCGAATAAACTTCGATCACAAACCGTTCTACTGAGTGAGTTTTCGCCCGAGATTTCCGTGTTGATGACTCATTTACTTGCTCGTTCAGAAGCGTTCGATGAATCAGTTTTAGCATTTTCATCCGCCTCTCACAGTTTTATACGTTCATTTTCGAGTATTCCGCGGATAATTAATATCTACGTCCGTAATTTTGTGAATACTTTGGAGAACGGTGTCAAGTGATCCTTCAACCGTGGATTGGGCAGAGGATTAAACATTGATTTCGCTTTTCATTTCTCTTTTGTCCAATTATCAATGCCGCTATCGATGCAATTTCGGGCCCGATGATGAACAAACAAGTGGCGCATGGCGAAACGTCAAATGGTCTATGTTTGAGCCATTCATGAGACAGCAAGGCTTGCCAACCGAATGGAGCCCTCTCTCCCTTTGAATGGTGTGTCTCCACTCGATACGGTTTTTCATTCAAATCCAGGTAATTAATAGAATGACTCGCGGGTGAGGTGGATGAGATTATGAGCCCAGAAATAATGATGAAAAAATCATAAAATTCTGATTTTGACAGATGCGTGGAATGGGGGAATTCTATTCGACAACTGAATTGGAAATTTGTTGTCTTCCATCGCATTCTGCTTGTTTTATTCGATTATTTGAAAGGCGGGTGCTTCCGCCGCGTGTGTGTGTTTGTGTGTGTGTGTGTGTGTGTGTGTGTGTGTGTGTCTGCATGCGAGTACGTATGTGTATGCGTTAATATCCTCGTCGCTTTAATTCCTCCAGTTTTAATTACCTGGGATCATATTGTGATATGTTAGTCAACAAATTACAAACTCTCCGATTTGCCTCACAGAAGCGATGATGGAAAATCCGCATCGAAATCAGGGTCGCAACAACGACAAAACTGCTATTGTTTGCCCTTCGGTTGGTCGTTTGTTTGGATAAAGCAAACAGCAAAACATCCCTAATCAAACACACACGGTTGGATTGGAAGGTTCAAACACGTGTACGAAGCCGCGCTTGAAGTGACTGTGCGAAAAAAAACGGGCGCACGTATGCCGCCGACGGTGTGAATTGTCGTTGATCAAAACTCACAATAAAACTGTTGATTTACATTAGCGTCATCGCATTCCCATGGCAATTTTAATGAAGCTTGTCAATCAACTGTAACAGCCGCCGGAGGGTGGTGGGCGATAACGGTGGGTGGCTGCAAAAATCATCGTTTGCTACAAAACTCACCGATTTTCGGATTTTCGATTTCTCGAATGCAAAATCTTTTGTATTTCGCGCCGTCAGCGTCTTACTGGAATGTCACAATGACTCCCATTGTCTGGGTGCATATTCAGTCACCGAGAGATGGAGAGAGCGAACCTCATGAATTCTCTTAATGAGTTTAACGCACAACGTAAACGATGATTTGGTGAAAATTCACTTCACTCCAGAGAAATTGATATTTAATTACGGAATGATTTTGCCAAAAATGTGGCGAAATCTGTTTTGCCTGAGTCGAATTCGATTATGCTTTCAGATCTTTCGTCAGCGTATCGTTTTGTCGACACACCAAATCACTCACCACTTCTTCAATCGATTTCTTGTTTATTTTTCCCAATTTTTTTTTTCATTTTCGCTCCCTTTCTCTCCATTTCCCCGTTTCGGGGCGTCATACGTCGAATGATTCGATTCGAGGAAATTAGTTTTGCCGACGTCGAGAATGATTTCGCTCACTTGGAATAGTCGATGGGGCGACGATGGCCATAACGATGATGATGGTGTTCATCATCATTGCAAAGTTCTGCAGCATGAATCAGGCGAATAACAGGTACAAGTAAATTAAGCGGCGTATTCGTCGATTGGGCAAGCTGTTACGGTGTCAGAGCATTCATAAAAATCGTCGGAAATTTTCCTTTTTTTCCTTCTTTTTCCATTTTCATTCTCAATGAGATTCATCGCAGTGGATCTGAATTCGAGTGTGAGTGTCCTTAGTATGTTCACATGTGCATGTGTGTGCATATGTGTGCATGTGTGCATGTGTGTGAGTGAGTGTATGTTGAACATGCGAATAATCATGTAATTTCGTTGGCAAGTTTATGATTGAAATGGTCACCCACCGGCTCAATGGTGTCGGGGCCATTTATCGAGCGCATGGGAATGAGCACGGCCTGTAGATCTTCACCATCGAAATGGATTCTGTTTGAGTGCGTTGACATTTTCTAATCCTTGGTTTCGGGCTAACATTCGGTAATAGGTCCGATTGGATGTCAACATTTCTGTTTGGGGCTCAAAGTTTCCCATCAATTTAACGTTGTCACGCAATGACATGCATTCAATCGAAAACCAAA
>JANSTV010117597.1:0-18404 GCA_027564135.1 Lestremia cinerea
GATATACTGAGTAGATGTACGGCAGCGCACATGCAGACAGTTAAGACGCCGGTTATGGATTTTCCGCATGATGAACGAGTGCAAAATGAAAGATCAAACGAAGGCAGGGGGTTATTGCGAGAGCGAGCGAGCGAGCAAGAGAGTAGAAAATCACAAACACGATCCACAAAACAAATGGAATATTCAACTCACACAGATGCTGACTTGGCTCGTTACGACAGTTAAGCATTCACAAGAAATTATAACAAATCAATGACGAGGAGTGACGAGGAGTGACGAGGAACGACACAAAAGAGATGAGAAGGAAAAAAAGTTGATGAAGATCGAAATGACTGTTCATTTTGTCCCGGCAATGTTCATTATTGCTATGCGAAATATCTCGGTCATGAAAGATGAAACGGAACAACATTTTGACATTCGAGATAATCAATGAGCATTAAGAAAATCCAAACAAAAACCAAGTCAAAATGAATGTTTGACAAAATGCCACACATTTGTCGTGAATGACAAGAGGTAACGGTGTTCCGATAAGGTCGAATCATAATCACATTAAGAGGGTTGGATCAATCGCCATCGCATGTCAGTCACTAATTCCGAATGTCTCATTCGAAGGCGGACAAGGCGAACCTGACAATCGCTTGACAACCGACCGACCGACCGACCACCTATCGATGCCGGAGCTGAATTGAAAAATTTTCCGTTCGTTATCGATTTCGAGTTGAGCCTCGTCGCCGTTCATTTCAACTTCCGAAGAATACCCTCACGGAGGGTCCCATCGTGCACATTGAATGGGCGATTCTCCGATGATGGCAAACACCATTTCGAATGTATTTGTTTAGGCTCCGATTTGGGAGCAACCTTGGTGTTTCTTTCGAGTGCCGGTGAGGAAAAGAAAGTGAGCCGTCGAAACGAAACGAAAAAAAAGACGAAATTATTTGGAAATTTAATCTGCATAAAATCGGGCACCGTTTTTTCCATTCCGCTCGTCGTCCGTCCATCGTCGCCCATCTCCGTTAACAACAAAAGCAGCAACATCGAAATTGGAAAACATTTTCCCAACAGTTTTTCCCACTCCCTTCGTTTTTAATTCAAACAGAAAATAATGAGCAAATGAACGAGCCGTCGGAGCAAGTTAGAAAACATGAAATTATGATTTAGTATTCTGTCGTCATGTCGAATGGTCCGATGCGAGTCAGGAAGTCGAAATTAATGAAATGGCTCCGAAATAAACAAACAAACGCGAAACGAAGCACAGAGACAAATTCGCGTTAGATTTTGTTGCGCCGCAGAATCCGTTTTTGGAAATTCCGCATCCAAATGGTTCTCGCTCTTTCGGGCCGAGTAAACAAAACGGAGGAAAAATATATCGAATCGAGTGAAAAATTCGCGAATTGGCGAAGAAAAACAGTGCGCTGGTGAATGTTTGCCAGATTCACTTCGGACAGCGATGCTCGGCCGCACGTTTTGATATGCGTTTGGGTGTGCGCCGCGAGTTGAGAATAAACAAAAATCCGGTTTCCAAAAACTAAAATCAAATCAATAATAAACATATCGAGACGTATTAGAGCGAGCACACACGAATGTGCCAGGTATTCAAGTTCACATCTGGCCGGGGCAAAGCAGAATCGGACCACTGGCAAGCTGTCAGCAGGTCCCATTAACGACTTTGTTTTCGCTTTTTGGGGGAAAAGATCGTCAATCGACGCGTCGTTCATGGTCGGGTCAATATCAAATGTGAGTGCATTCGGTTTGTGTTGGATCGGAGGCGTGAAGATCCAATGCGAGATATCGATCCATTTCATCGATGGGACCGATGACGCCTTTATGGTCGCCCTAACCATCGGCGTGCACTGAAGAAGCCATAGCGTCAGATGCTCTTCCATTTGCATGCCGTTGCTGAGTCACGAATCACATCGAATATCAAATTCCATTCGCATTCATCATTCAAACCAACATTCCTGCGAAATCCAATTAATTTTCGAAAGAAAATTACAAACTTTTCCTCATCGAACGCTCGACTCGAGGTGAATACGAATGTTTGCTGGCTGCTCCCCGTTGCCGTCTCCGTCGTTGCATCGAATCACCGCCTCGATAGTGATTGCGAATGCAATAACACACCCGTTGATTCGTATTGACGCATAATTTCCGCTTTTCATTGCGAATTAAAGAAATGTTATTGCCATTTCGGTGATGAAACGAGGATTCGATGGTCGTCGGGAAACGAGATTGCTTGATGTTCGCACTCATCCGAGCAATTCAATTAAAAATATCTCTGTCGCGGACGATAATCAACAACCGAGCGCCGAATGCGAATTCGTCGCCAATTGGCCCACGGCACAACGACCACAACGGCTGACGTCGAATTGATCGACCTGTTTCGCATATTCGCCGCCGTCTCGGTCGCCATCGTCACCGTAAATGTGTCACTCGCACATCATCCCGCGAAACAATTAATAAAATCCGCAAAAACTGAATCTTTGCCCGTCACAAAAAAAAAAAAATAATTAATTAATTAATTTGTTCGACGTTCGAAAGTCGGAAGATAAATCTGCGAAACGGCATGCAAAATGATGACCGAATGACGGAGCATCGATTCGAAAACAAGACAATAATTGTCGCAAAATGGCCGGTGTTGATGGGGGATGGCGTCGGACCGAAACTATTGCGACTCGTGTCACGAGGCAACGTGTGCCGTGCCTTCTGCAAATCCGGCACTCTTGCGCTCACATTGCGATACCATGAGACTGCCGAATTGCCTGCTGGATTAGTTTCGTGCGTCGAATGGTTGAGTTTGGAGTGAAGCGTTTTGTTTTCTCAAACCGCCGGCGATGTGTTTATGCAGTGCTTGGATTATTATTTCTTGCAGCCTACGCCGATGACGACGACGATGACGATGACGAAGATAATGACGACGACGACAACGATGACGACGTTGACGACGATCCACGAATCGACGGAGACCAAATTCGAACGCGATTTGGCGAAAACATCTGCAAATTTCGCGATGTTAATTAAAATGCGGCAAAACCACATATTCGTGGATCATACGATGGAACAGCGGCAGTAAATCATCAACGAAATTCTGCGGCATTAGAAGCGATAGTCTAATCGCCATGTATTATGTTTGGCACGTTCTTCGGTTGCAAAACAAACGTACATTCATCGGTTTTTGATGAATGTTTTTCCAAGCAATGAATGGCAAACGGTCGATGGGGGATGGCGGGCAGCGGGGACGAGGGCGGTGAGAGCAAACACCATTTTTGAATGAATGAAAGGCGAGAAGCACGTAGTATCCGTTTGTTGACAATAAAAATCGGAAAAACTTTCCGATCAACTTGTTATTATTCTGGCATTGATCAATCAATCCATTGCATTTCCGTTGCGGCGACTGGCCTCGAACTATCGTTGCGGCCATTGGAAATGCTACGGCGGAAATTTCCTTTCAGTTTTCAATGGCCGAATCACAACATCCTGATGCCGTGACCCAAATTCGGTCCAACGGATGAGTGAACCATTCTCCGGTGGCTCACAGCAGCCGGCGAGTTTCGATGGACGCTTCCCGAGCGTGTGTTTTTCGCATCAAACTTCGCATTTGAATTCGACATCAGCGACGCGCAATCCAATCATAATCTCACATTCAGCGATGACTCAAACATGCCAAAAGGTAAATAGAGTTCGATCGCTGCATAATATCAACACACAAATCGAAGGTTAAGCCAACAGACGGCTCTCCTATTCGACCCAAGTTTCTCCCACAAATCATAATAATTTAATCGCAAAAGCCAAACATCATCACATTGCCGTCTCCGTTGATTGTTTTATGCGATTTTTCATTTGCTGTGTCTCCTTCCCTTTCCTTCTCTCGCCAATTTTTCCACATTAGCTCATCGCTACTTGCGACCAATATGATTTATTCAATGTCACTTTCGGATGGAAAAGTATCATCATTTCATTTTTATGAGTTCCGACCGTTTGCCCGAACGGCTCACCTGTTGCCGAGCTCTTGGGATGAGCATAACGTTTTAATCAATCAACGCTCCGTTAATCGCCTCGATGCGAAACCATTTCCAATTGCTTGGGCATCCTCGTCTCCATCTATTTTCGTATCATTCAAATGAAAACAATTAAAAAAGAAAATTATATTAAATTTAGAGCAATCATATTTTTAGAATTTTGGAATTTATTTAAAAACAGAAATTAAATCATTTTTGAAAAATTCACTTAAAACCGCCCAACGGATAATTTTGGGAATTTCAACTATTTTCGTCGCAAATCTGTCACGAATTTGGCAGAAGAATCGATGCGATTGTAATCCAATCGAGCGAGTTCATTTGTTTGGTAATCTGTCGATTCAATTACAGCAGCCCACCGAGTTTCATTCATTTTCATTTCGGCTAATCCGAATTGCTTTCGGGAAATTGAGTTCTTTGTTGGCAGAAAACTTGAATTGAATGAATGGTGTGTGCTCAGTGCGGCCCCAACTCGTTGAGATAAAGCCATCCCTCGACCGCAACCCCAACCAAAAATACCTCTTCGAATGGACGGGCAGTTACAACGGCTTGCGTCGCAGACGACGATCGGAAACGAAATCGATTCAAGCAGCCATCCGATGAGAGATAAACCAGTTAAATGGGAGACAGACAACCAATTAAAGATCCCGTTTTGGGTTTCCTCTTTGCGGAATGTGTTACGTAAGTTGAATCAACTCGTATGCCTCGCATGAACTACATTGGGACGTCAATTATTCGCTTAATTACGTCATATTTGACGTATGGTCGAACCATCCCTCTCGAAGTTTGTCCGAATCAATTCAAATGAGCTTTTCCAAAGTCGTTTATTCGCTTAAGAGGTTTTATTGCTTCGGCGGAGGTGGAAAAGAGACAGATGCTTGTGGAGGAAAAAGAAGGGTAACATTTATGTTCGGAGTCTTATTTTTTATGGGAACCGGTCGATTACCTTCAGCAGACAGACGGCTGGTAGCGAATTCACTCCGCTGATCTCCTTGACATGCCGATTGATTCGAACTTGAGAGACTTGACAGGACGTGTCATTCACCTGTTGGACGAAGGTTTTCCGATATGAATGCAAGGGATTGATGAAGGTCATGGCGGTACGGGGTGCTTCTGAGATATTCACTGCATTTGGAGACCATTACGCAATCACCAAGCGCGTTTCCGATTATGACATTCGAGCTGGTCGGTTATCGAATGCAATGTCGCAGTGGCCGACCACTCTCCCATCAACCGGAACACGTTCATCCCGCCTTTTGCCCTACCGAATCACCCGATGCTCATGCATTTGCGATGTTGGCGGATGGATGAATGACTGATGTTGTCTGTCATAACGTGACATGACACATAGGTTTTCCGGCACTGAAGAAATAAACCAGAGCTTTGATGAACAAGCGATGACAACGTCTGTTCGTGCAAATCCTTATCGCCGAGGGCATTGTTGCCTGATGATTATGTAACACCGGCAACACCTCAGTTGGCAACAAGCGGTCGCTTTCATTCGAAACATGAAAGGATATTACTTCCGTTTCGAATCTCGTTCATCGTTCCGTACATGGCTGGTGTGTTTGGCTACGAGCGTTTTGCGTATGTGTGCGTGTACATATGTGCGTGCGTGCGTGTGTATGTGTGTGTGTCTGTGTGTGGTTGGCACACACTGTGTGCAAACGATAAAGCTGATATTGAAGACTAATCCACCAACAATGGCTCAGGGTTTTTACGCAACCATAAAGATTTTCATTTTTCCCCCATTCGCCTGTGTTGGTTACGAACGCATCGGCTTTGTGTGAATTCCCTTCTTTTCCTTTTTGTGTTTTCTTGTGTAAAAAAGTACACAAAAAAAATCGTATGAGAAGATTCTCGATTGCATGTCAATCGTTTGATGCCATTCCAATTAATTTATATAAAATGATGGGATTGCGTTTCGGAAAAATATTGCGGATGACTAGCGGATGGCTATCATCGGTGTCGCTGATACGGCAACGACGTTACAACACGCCACACGCGGGCAGCTGAGAGTTGTTTACGACATTGACAATCACCGAGGTTCCCATCGTAAACATGGTTGCCACCACGTGCCAGTCATATTGTCAACGATAAAGCAATGCGTCAAGCAGCACATCGACGCTGCATGCCCATCGAAAAGCTATCGCCATCGCATCGGATTCGCTTGGTCAATTGTTTGCTCATCAAAATATCATGAGCGTCCCGCTTCAAGTGTTCAAAACAAATTAGTTGAAAATCAATACGTGATTCGTGTTTATTCAAACGGGTCGATGCGATGCGAAACTAACAACCGGCGAAAACACATCCACGACGAGGCGGAATTGCGGGCGGAAAAGCGTTCTTAATGAAAATACGAATGCGTTATCTGGGTCACCTCCATAAATCTCCGGATTCCATGCCTCCAATCACATGTCAAAAACAACACAATATATTTTTATCGCGAATTGAACACTTGCTCGTTATTCGCTGCTGGTGGAAAATTGGATGGTCGCGGTTGCGGAGGTGGACCGGCATTGCTTGTGGTCATGTCGTTTGAGTGGCATCGACGTGGAGGCGAAATGGAAGCGAGGCTTCAATCGACGGAACGTTGGCCCGTCCGTTCCGGATGGCATTCGCTTCAAAACAACAGGTGCATTTCCAACAATTCACGCGAGACCCGCGTAAACAATGCATCATCGGGCGGATCTCAGACACACCGCAAACAACGTTGTTACGATGGATTTCCACAGAGTCCATTAGCGGCTCTGATACCGACTGTTGTTTTCGAAAGTGTTGCTCGGCATTCAATTAAACGTCATTAAGACTTGTGGTTATCATCGGTTAAGCTCGCCCAGTCGAAATAGCACACGCATGCAGCCGCACAGCAGCGTACCCAACTCGAACGGCGATAATAACAACAACAAAAATAGTCGACTACAAACGGCAACATAAACAAATAATAAATTTTCGAAAACAAATCCAAACCAGAATGTGTCTGTTTGTGGCTGGGATGCGTTGAGTCGAGTCGAGTCGCGTTGTGTTGTGCCAAGTTGAGGCGAGTCGAATAGAAGTCACGATGAGAGAATCCAATGTGGCAAACGAGGAATGGCGATGCAACCGAAAATATCGAAAATTCCAAAGGCGCCAATTAGTTCGTCGACTCGACGAATCAACCGACCGTACAGAATGCTCTTGCGCTCACCAAAAATACCCGACTTAGTGCGCGACTATTTTGATTTTGAATATTTTCTCGTCGGCATTTTTTATTAATCAGCTACGGTTGCTGTCGCTCTGCAGTGATCCCGCCGTCTGATTGTCCGCGTGGAATGGAATTCGGGGACGGGAATAACGCGATGCGATAAAAGATAAGAACTTGGATATTTGGTCAGCTTGGCCGGCTGACCGAAGATGCCAACATAGCCATGAGATGTGCCACTTTTCGCGTCGAATCATTTCAAATTGGCCGGCGTTGACAGCAATTCATAATTCATTCACTTCTCGTGTTTTGCGGTTCGAATCAAAATGAGAATCCTCGTTTGGTGGTTCGTGTGCACGATTCGACCCAATTCCCTCGAAAAGCCGACAAAGCTGTCACATGAGCACATACACTTGCTTCGAGTTGTCAATTGCATTGATGCCCAACGGAATCAGCGTTCCAACGCACATTCCGAGGTTATCAGACATGCGATTGAGCGGAGGCACACAATCAACTAGATCGCAAAATGGAATCGTCGAAATAGAATGAATAAGAAATGAAGAAGAAGAGGAAGAGCAATTGAGGCACAACATCGTTGAGCGTGTGTGCCATTTCACAGCTGGAAATGCCTTCATGCGACAATCGGATGAATGAAATCGTTGGAACCAGATTGTTTGCGATTCGTCGTAACCGGCACGAAGCGAGCCATGTGTAGCAAATTGCTTGCCATCGAATTGATGATTTATTTTTGGAAGATAATATTTGAAAAATCATCCACTTTCGGTTTCGGTGGGCACACGTGAACGTTTCGTTGGCGGAAATCCATTGAGAACAATCAGAATTAATTGATTTGAGCTTTCGATGAATGGGATTGCTTGCACACGCGGCAAAGAATGCCAGAGCCAGCCTATATGCGAGCGCACGGGGAAAAAGACATCGCCATAGCGATCAATCATCACTACTATTTTTTCGTCGACGCATTTCGTCGGCCACGTGGATATGATTGATATTGTTTCATCGCATCATGATGACTTTAAGCTCTTCTTATTGACTTCATCTGAAGCTTTTGTTCACATATTTACGCCGTAATTCGTCTCTACCTTTGTGTTCCATTCAAAAGTCGGTTTCGCTTCTTTGCCGATGTGCTCCAAGACATGGTTTGTTCTTTCGAAGCACTTTTTCGTGCAATGACTGAGCAACACACTCACACACTCGCAAATCAATAACCGAATGCTATTGTTGATTTTAGTCATCCTCACCCGCTTCGTCGGCATCCTCTTCGAAACGGTTAGGTGATTGAACCAAGCCCGTGCAAATTGCGACGTATCATTTTCGTGGAAATGCGTTTGGCCATTGGAACACCAACATCCCAGCGCTTGGAATGGACGATGACCTGACATAATTGGATTTACAATCGAGCGATTTCGGCATTTGTTTTTTTTTTGTTTTTTTTTTGTTTTTTTTTGCTCGCTTTTGAAATTTTTATCAAATTGATGAGAATTTGTCGTTGCGCCTGGACTCGATTGACTCGCTGGACTGATTCGATTCTGGTGAATGAAAAACGAATTAAAGTTGAATCGATTACTGTCCGTTGGACCGTTGCACACACTGGAGAGTTCAAGCAGGCCATCGGGAAATGCCGTGGACGATCGATAGCCGGGGGTGGGAGGTGGCAAGTCAATGTCAATGCCACGGAAGAATTGAGTTGCACGACCGATTTGCCGCAACCAAAACAATGTGAGAGAGCCAAACCACGTCATTCCATGTGAATGACTTATGCAATATTCCGAACGGCCAAATATTTATGTTGGAGGCTTATTGCCTGAGGTGAGCTCTACAGTTTCCGCACCCATTCAGCCTTCGTCGCCAATCATCTTCACTTGTTAATCTCCAATCGATGGACACGTTTCGACTGTTGCCATCCGTTGGGCATTTTTCCTAAACAATTCAAGTTAATCCGCTTCAGCTCGTGACTCACAAATGACATGTCCTGCTCCGATTGGATATCGAAAAAGAAGATGAAAAAAACATCAAACATAATCATCATCAATGTTTATTGCTTTGCGACTCAGATAGTCACATCCACCCGCACGCCATTCAGTTGGTTGCTTCAATTCACACGCTCATTCATCACGACACGTTGAATCCGCCCATCCACCAGCGGATTTTACCATCGCGACCACCAATTGGTTTTGATGAAATGGAAGACGGGTCCCAGCAATCTAAAACACATTTTGCATGAGACTCGGATGACAAACCCCAACACCACCAAACACCAGCATGCATTGACAATCTACGTGCATTCAAAGAGCGATGTCGAAGCGATGATGGACGGACACCCCAGTGACGGCATGAATCAAAATGCACGGGAAATGTGACGATTACGGCATTTATGAGCTAATTTATTCAAAGTCTATCCAATTGCAATTAAAACGAGCACACACAAAATGATATCAAACACACAGCACACGGTTTGGCCATGTGATTCCCCAAATGAAATGACGCACTGGGTCAAGCATTGGCCACGAAATGGAAACGATGAAGCTAAACGGAATTGGACTCGGTCGCGTTTTCATACTTTGCAACGTGTGTGATGGGCCGGTATTTCTTTTTCGGGACGACGTAATCGGCCTCCAGATTCATTTCTTGGAGGATGTAGTTTATGGTGCGGCCATCGGCGAGGATGTCCAAGTGGTTGACATTGTAGATCTCCTTGTCGATGACGGTCTTGTTAGCCTGGGCCGGCATGTCTTTGAAGTATTGGCAGCCTCGCAGCGAGCGAATATTGACCGTTCCATCGCCATCGCCGTTGACTATTGTCGGTTGTCCAGTCAAATCGCCGCCGTAGTTCAGTCTGTGAATCCGTCAATTGTTTAAGAGTTTGCATGAAAGCGCTGGGATTGGGGAGTGTACCTTTCAGGAGTGGCTATGCCTTCGCCGTACAAGCAATGGATCTCAACACCGGGCGCCGTGAATTCGGTGTATTTCTGAACACCCTTCCGCATTTCCCAGCCAGTTGCATAGCCAAGGTCCCTGCAAGGATATTTTTGAGGTTATTTTGAAGTTCGGAAGGCGCCTAGGTCTGACTCACTCGAAAAACTCGTCGTAATTGGTGACGTTGTATTGCTTCTTGGCAGTTTGAACCAAAATTTCGTCCTTTTTCCAGAAATATTCGGATGGCATCAGCCAGGCGATGCTCGGGAAAGAGCTCTGAATAGTCTTCATGGACGACTTCGGGATGACCCACGAGCCCAAATCATAGCCCACAGTGTACGCTTCGAGTGTAACCACGGTTCCACCCCACGTGCCCGCCAGCGATATCACTTTGGATATGTACCGATCCTTCCATGTGGCATCCACTTGTTGCAGCAACACCAGCGACATCAAACCGCCCATGCTGTGCGAAATCAATGTCACCGGCGTATTATCATTCTGTGCGTAGGCATATTCAATCAATTTCTTGACATCCAAAAACCATGGCTTGTTCTCATCTGAAGGCGAAAAGAGAAATTAATTTCAGCGAAACGGATAATCCGACGAGCATTCTCTCGTTTGACAGCAATCAAATCCCTTACTCGGAGCCTTGCGAAAATCATACGGTGCCCCGAAGAGGGATTTGCCCCGTTCATAGCCGCGATCGGCTAGCGCTTTGGCGATGTACTTGAAATAGGCGCCGTCATCGTAGTCTTGCAGATAGCCGGGATCGATGAACTCGATGACTTCGCTCCGACCGAAGCCGGGAATGCGTGTTGTAACGCCAGGCGAGTTTTTAGTTGATCTCGTCGCATTGTCGTACTCCAAACGGATGTTATCCACCCAGCAGTCAATCACCACTGGCGTGAACAACAACGGATTCAGCCAAACGTTGAAATAGTCCACAGTCGTTGCGTCGCAAATGTAGTGGACGGTGCTAGGCTTGTTCAGAATCGCTTCCATTTGATTTCCTCCCATTCCGGGGACTGCAATGAGAAACAAAATGGAAGAAATTAACTGCCAGTTCTGATCCACTTGTTCGACGCAAAACGTGAGAGGGGAATTCGACAAAAATAAAAAACCAATTCTCAAAATTAGAAATAATTATCTTTATTTTCGTTTTCAATTATTAACAACGATGTGAAATCTATAGTCTGCGTGAGAGTCGATTCTAATGGTCTAACAGCTAGCGTCCAGGGCGACGAACGGGAATGAAGCTCCGATTCCTCGCCCAGCGTTTCGTGAAAATGAGTGTTCAATACTTTAACAAGTGTTCTCCTCGCGTGTGAAAAACTCTAAACTTAAATGAGAGAGTGCCTACGATTGGTGAAGCCCGTCAGCTCTGGCTTCTGAGAGCTGCCATCTAAATCTAGCTCAATCCAATCGGATGAGTGCTTAACGAAAAATGAATAAATATCTTCGAGATGATTTAATTTTCAATTTGATTGTCGCTTAGTTCGTAAATATCCTGGTCAATGCCTTCGCCGGTCAGCAATTTGACAACGTAATTGACGACTCTTGAGTCACTCAATATTCCCATGTGATCGGCGCCCGGCAGTTCTGTCACGGTGATATTCTTGCCTTTCTGCTCTTTCATGGTTGCCCAAAGTCGGCACGACTCGAGAGAACGTTTATTCACAGTGCCATCACCATCGCCCGTGACGAGAGTCGGCTTTGTGGTGAAATCACCTTTGTAATTAAGTCTAAATGTGGAAGAGAAATGGTGTTGCAATTTGAATGAAATCCCACAACCAAAAGCGCGAAACGGCAACTAGCAAGCTACAAAGTGCGAAAATGAAGAAAGTACCTTTCGACCGTGGGGAAACCTTCACCGTGCAGACAATGCACTTCAACACCGGGTGCTGTGAAATCTGTGTACTTGAGCGCATCTTTTCGCATTTCCCATCCGATTGTGTAGTTAATGTCACTGTTTTCACGAAACGATCACGAAAGAGAGAAAACAATTAGACATTTCGACAAGGCCTTTCGCGGGAGACACTCACTGGAAAAACTCTTCAATGTTTGACATTAGGTACTGTTTGGCTGGCGTGCTGACCAGTACTTCATCAGGCTTCCAGAAATGTGGTGATGGCATGAGCCACGCCAGAGACGGGCTGGTTATTTGTTCGGCTCTCATGACGCTCCCGCTCAACGCAAAGGAACCCAAATCGTCGCCAATGGCAAACACTTTGATTGCTTTAGCACTGCCCGCCCATGCCCCAGCCAGCGATATAACTCGAGCAATGTACTTATCTTTCCATGCCTGAGACTGCAGCTGCAGAAACACCAACGACATCGGCCCACCCATGCTATGGACCAGCAATGTGACCGGTTCGCCACCGCCAATCTTGTATGTGTCTTCGACGAGTCCCTTCATATCAACAAACCACTGTTTATTCTCGTCTGAATTTTTAAAATACGAAAATCATTATTGTCAACGTCAATTCGAATGGGGGCGCAATACGAATGAACAACAACAACAACATACTTGGCGATTTTCGAAAATCGTATGGAGCACCTCGGAGTGTCACATTGCGCTGATAGCCGCGAGCAACAAGTGCATTGCCGACATCTTTGAAATATGCACCGGCCAGTGATTTTGTAAAGCTCGGATCGAGCCATTCAACGACCTCGGCTTGACCGAAGCCGGGAATGCGAATGTCCACGCCGGGTGCATTCGAAGTCGTCCGCGTGACATTGTCGTAATACAATCGAACATTGTCGATCCAACAATCGATGGCCAACGGTACCAGTAGCTTTGGATTCAGCCAGATATTAAAGTAATCAGCCGTTTTCTCGCAATAATAATGCACCGTATCCGTTTTATTGAGACGGGCCTCAACTTGACTACCACCATCGCCAGGAACTGCAATTGAAAATATCGAACGTGAATGGGACTCATCAACCAGCAGGACCACGGACCACCCTAACACTTCACCGCGACGACCAAAAACCCTACATTGCAAAATCGAACGGACAAAAATGACAATTGAAGGGTTTTCAACCTGAACCGGCACTTTTGGTCGGTTTCTCCTATGTCTGAACCAAGTACTATATAATTAATCTTGACTATAAATACATGGCCGATGAAAACGAGACCGAGATTATGAAATTGTCGACTGGAAATTTCAGGACAGAAATTATCTCGAATTTTCGTCAGTCGCGTATTTCGATCGAATTGAGAGAGGGCAATTCAACCGAAATGCATGACACGATAAATGAATGAGTCACGAAGGATGAGCCAATTTGCGTAAATTGTGTTTGTCTCGGGAAATCAGTCGAGCGACTTGACCGACCATTGAAATCAACAAACGTGTTATTTTGCTCGCAAAGGTCTCGGGGGGACGAATGACGAGCAAATTCGAATATCAACAACAAGGTTAAGTGTACTTACTGAAAATCACTGGCGATAATTTCTTTACATCATTCAATTCATCCGTACGTAAATCTCGACCATCAACAAATTGATAAAACGAAATGACCAAAAAAAACGTTAGAATCAAATCGCGTGGCATCGTTCTGTGCGTTTCGCAGAGCGGCTGAAACGACAATGAAACTCTATCACACTCGCTGGACCGACACAAACTAACCGAAATGACGTCGAGATCAAACGAAGGAAATAAACTACGTCGTTGGATGTTGATAAAACGAAAAAAGAAACAAAACAAGAAAATTATCAATCACGGCTGATCTGTCGCAGCGCACTGAATCACAGATCCGAATCGAAATTGGAAACCCCGGTGGATTTGTGCGAACGAAATCAAAGCAAAAACAGTTGAAAATGAACAGCAAATTCCGAAAACGTTTTTCAAGTCACACTTTGGCCACCGAACGGCTGATTCGAAATACAACAAATAATTACGAAAACGCCGTTTATCAGTTTTAACGACAGTTCTCTTTTCGCGTCAGCTGTCGAAGTCTATCTCAACAGGCCAACACAAAGAATATGCAATGAGCAAAACAAAAACACCGCATCACCGACTGACGAGCACAACTTATTCGGAGCGTCCGACCTTTGGGAGCATTTCACTTTTATCAGCTGATTTGTTTTTCCTTCTTTCGGATGTTTTCGAATGGTCGCCGGCTCTGCCTTGGTTCGGCAATTCGGCTTTATTGGCAAAACGATAAATAAATCGCGTGATTTTTAACTCGGATGAACTTTCGATGGGAAACGTCAGAGGAAAAAATGCAATTGCACGAGCACGATCGATGCACTCATCGACAATGGAAACCATAAATGATTTCATTTAATTTCTGTTCAAAGTTAGGCTGTTTGGTGGAATCTCGGCGTTAAATGTCATCGATTTCACCACCGAGATAGAATTCACCATGCGAGAAGATGCTGGTCAAACGTTCTAACGTGGTCGGTTATGCGCTCGCACCAACACAGTCTCACAACAGGACAGACGTTTCCAGCCCTCGGGGAAAAGGTTAGGTTTTGTGATTTTTCATTTCGTAAAGTGATCTTGAATGGGAAAATGAACGACACATTGTTGAGCATCGATCCGGTTGATGTTCGCCGGGAGATTTATGTTGGTCTGAGCGAATGCCAGAAGCGCGGATTAGTGCACTCTGCGAGGTGGCTGGGAGAGGTGAACCGCGGATTAGCAATGGATCGGAATGCTCGCAATACTGTTCTGACGCTGCACTACGCTCTTGCGCCTTGCCACGACCTTAGCGGCATCGCCGAATCCGAGTTGAACGAATACTTTATCGCAAAGAGCCACTTCGATGTCCGCGAATACGACCGATCAGCCTTTTACACGCGAAACTCCAAATCACCGGTGCTGCAGTTTCTCCATTTGTACGCCAAATACATGGCCAAGGAGAAGAAGCTGTTGGACAATGCGACGGACGCTTCGAATTTGGTCAGCCCCGAGCAAAATGTGACATGGCTGAGAGAACTGCAGGCAACTTTCAGGGAAATGCACTCCCAGCGCTCCATGGACGGCTACTGTTTGTATTTGTACGGCGTCGTTTTGAAGAGACTCGACCTGCGGGACCTCGCCATTGCCATGTTTGTTGAATCTGTGCATGCCGCACCGACCATATGGAGCTCCTGGCTGGAATTGGCCCAGCTGATTGATAGCAAGGCACAGTTGATGTCGCTGAATCTGCCCAATCATTGGATGAAACACTTTTTCATAGCTCACGCACACATCGAGCTGTTTCTGGACGACGAAGGGTTGGGATTGCTTGAGGAGTTGCAAACGAGAGCCTTCGTGTCCTCCACTTACATCATTTCACAGATAGCTGTCGTTCATCAAAGAAAACGCAGTACGTTCACAGCCCGGATCTTGATTGCCTCGCTACCACATTGCATCGATTTCAGACATAGATAAGGCGGTGCAAGCGTTCCAGTTGTTGGAGGAGATCGATCCGTATCGCTTGGAGGGCATGGATAAGTACTCAAGTTTGCTATTTGAAGCGGAGATGAAGAAGGAGATGGCAGCGCTGGCGCAGAAAGTGGTGCAAATTGACAAGAATTCCGCAGAAAGTCTCTGCGTTGTCGGTGAGTCGGCATCGGGTGGGGGTGACCTTCTAGTTGACAAGACGTATTCCTTGCAGGCAACTACTTCAGTCTTCGATCGGATCACGCCAGAGCCATCGCTTACTTTCAGAAGGCTCTCAAAATGAATCCACGACATTCGTTGGTGTACACTCTGATGGGGCGAGAATTCGACAAGTTGCAAAACACAAATGCGGCGCTTCAGAGCTTCCGCCGAGCCGTCGGTAGGCCGCTCGATCAACTTAATTTTCAGCTCGGTTCAATGATGATGTCTGTCTTTCAGAGGTCAATCGCCACGACGCTCAAGCCTGGCATGGTCTGGGCAGATGCTACGAAATCCTCAAGATGCCCATTTATAGCATACATTATTTCATCAAGGCTCAGAAGACGTGTCCCTACGACCATCGCATCCTGGTCTCGTTGGGAGAGGCCTATGAGAAATCGGAAAAATTCCACAATGCTTTGAAATGTTACGAAAGGGCGAAGAGCCTGGGCAATGCCGAGGTCAGTACAACACTTCATCTGGGCAGACTGCACAAACGAATGGGGAATATCGCTCAAGCGGCGAAAGCGTACGAGGAATTCTTGAACGAGGATCCAGGTGCCATTGATGATGAAGCTTTGGCTCAGGTGTACCTGACGCTCGGAAATTTTTACAAGGATGTCGGAAGGCTGGACGAAGCCACAAAATGTGCCTTCAAATGTTTCGAGCTCACCGGCGAGGTGAGAACAACTCAGGTGCTCCTGTGAGCTTCATTTACTCTCCTTCATTTCTAGTCGACAACCGAGGCACAAGATCTGCTCAACGCGACACGGGCGAAGCGCTATCGCTTCGACTGGACAAAGAAATTCAGGCCATTGTCAAATCACAGCTCAATTGAAATTGCGAGCAGCGACATGTCATTGGAACAGGATAGCAATGATGACGATAGTGACAGGGAGCTCACGATGCCCGAAGATGAAGTGGCTGAAGTTGCTAATATCGCTGAGGTGGCAGAAGGGGCTGAAGTTGCTCAAGTAGCTCAAGTAGCTCAAGTAGCTGAAGTAGCTCAAGTGGATCCAGTAGCTCAAGTAGCTCAAGTAGCTCAAGTAGCTCAAGTAGCTGAAATGGCTGAAGTTGCTCAAGTGGCTGAATTGGCTGAAGAGTCTGAAGTTGCTGAACTGTCTGATATCGCTGAAGAATCTGATGAGTCTGAATTGGCTGAAGTGGTTCCCGAAGCCCAAGTTGCTGATTCGATGGAGGAATCGATTGAGCAAGGAAGATCCCAATAAAATTAATTCAGAAATTCAAATTAAATTCCCATTGTTTTGATTGTTTCACTTTCGTCGAGCTCAAACGGTCGACTTTTTGAGAATTCTATTATTTGAATATGTGCGATGTTTGCGCCTTTTTGACCGTGGTGAACGTCATCGATTTCACCACATCCAACGAAAGTCACCACGAAATCCGCAACAATTTAAATGTTTTGACAGAAGCACAAACCGACCGCAAACAAAACAATTCGAACGCTTCGCGCAAAAGGTTATGTTTTGTGTCCGCAAAGTGATTTTTAAACGCGAATATGGGCGATAATCTGTTGAACGTCGATCTGCGACAAGTTCGAAAAGATATTTATGATGGGCTTGCCGATTGCAGCAAACGCGGCCTGGTACACACTGCAAAATGGTTGGCCGAGTTGAACATCGGCTTGGATATGGACCATTCGAACGCAACCACATCGGGAATACAGCACGCTGGCCCATTGGACATCAAGACCGGTATCGTCACCCCCGAATTGGACGAATACTTTGTCGCTAAAAGTTATTTTGATGTTCGCGAGTACGATCGAGCGGCCTACTTCACGCGCAATTCAGAATCTCCAGTGCCGAAATTCCTGCATTTGTACTCGGTTTACATGGCCAAGGAGAAGAAGAGGCTCGACAATCTGACCGACAGCTCGAACCTGGCCAATTCCGGACAGAATACAAAGGATCTGACCGAGCTGATGGGAACGCTGAAATCGATGTATGCCCAACGCACATTGGACGGCTACTGTCTGTATTTGTACGGCGTTGTTTTGAAGAAGCTCGACCTGCGGGACCTCGCCATTTCGGTTTTTGTTGAGTCCGTGCAAGCCGCACCGATCATGTGGAGCTCCTGGCTGGAAATGGCTCCGCTAATTGCCAACAAGGAACAGCTGATGTCGTTGAATCTGCCCAATCACTGGATGAGGTCCCTTTTCATGGCTCACGCACATATCGAGCTGTTTTTGAACGACGAAGGGTTGAAAAAGTTTGAGGAATTGCAAGCGAACGGTTTCAAGAACTCGACTTACATCATCGCACAGATTGCCATCGCTTATCACAACAAACGCAGTACGTTTCCATTATCGGTCGTTTCCTTTCTCTTCTCTGCTAATTCGTTCATTCCATTTCAGATGTTGAGAAAGCAATTCAAATATTCCAATATTTGGAGGAGATCGATCCGTATCGCTTGGACAATCTCGACACGTACTCCAATTTGCTCTTTGTCAAGGAAATGAAGAAGGAAATGGCCTCGCTGGCGCAGAAAGCAGTTGAAATAAACAAATATCGGCCGGAGACCTGTTGCGTTGTCGGTAAGTGAACGACAAACTTGGTACAAGACCTGCACCGTGGACTCACTCCCATTTCGCTGCAGGCAATTATTACAGCATTCGCGCGGATCACACCAAAGCCGTCACATACTTCCAACGCGCTCTCAAACTGAACC
>JANSTV010117708.1:0-18403 GCA_027564135.1 Lestremia cinerea
AACTGAGCCGCCTGGGCAGTTTCCAATTCAGCCTTCTTCTTGGCCTTGCGTTGCTTGTTTCGCAGCTTCTTCAGTTCAGATGGTGGCAGATTTTCTGTACGAAAATAGCATTTCAATGGATTCGTATCAAAACTCACTCGTCGACTTATTGGCTTGAATTACTCACCCGTGTCAACGTCCTCCACTTGCTTTTCGGTTTTTAATGGCTTATCGTACAGTCTAATGTAGACCTGTTGAATGAGACAAAGTGGTTTTCAAGAGGTTCACGAGTCGTTCAAAATGCCATACGGCGACTTACCTCTATCGCACACTTGGCCGCCTTGAAATAGAAGGGATGTCCACGTAGAACATCTTCCAATCGCAAGAGTCCGACATAAGCTCGCAGTGTCATCTTCCGCATACAATATGTATGGAAATCGAATTGATCTTCAATTATTTCAGAGAAATGGCGACCAATTTCATGGCATTTCTTCAGAGATTCGCCATATTTTTCCAAGCGTTGGAAAGCCAAAGCGCACTCCGTTTGGAACCACATGCATTGCATCTCGTTCAGATTCTCCATTGCAGGAACATCTTCCCGCGTGAATTTCGCGCAAATATCCTCAGCTTCCTTGATCAAATTCCCTCTGAGCATATATTTGGCGCATTTCGAATTGATGTATCGATCGGCCGTGTCCAGACTTTGAGCTTCATCCAACCACTTGAATGCCTCCTGCAAGTCTCCGGCATGCTTGTAGACTCGCCCCTTGGTGACAAACAGTTCAATGAGTGTGGGCGTGTGTTCGATGGCTGCGTTGATGTATTCCAATGCTTTATGCGGGTCTCGCAGGAAGTCGTAATGCTGAGCGAGGAAATACAGTGTCCACAGCAAAGCCGACGCTGGTTCAGTTGGCAAGTTCGCTTCCTTGTCCGCTTTCGAGAAATGGCATGTCGCTGTCAAATTGTCATGGTAGTCATGGACCAAAGCCGCAATGGTTTTTACTTTCTCATCGTCCGAATACAACGAACGAATGTTGACGAATAGCGGTGGGACACCTTTGCGCAAACCGCGACGCAAGTACTCATCGATGAGCTGTTCGAATGTTGCCCCAACGGCAACGTTCAAAGGCAAACGTTTCGGACAGTTGGCATGTGGATATTCAGACTGAAAAACACGTTCACGTTATTTCGGCTTGTCACTGTCGACCGATCGGTTCATGATAATCACCTGGTATTTCTTGTAAACGTCAACGATATCCTCGGAGTTGACAATTTGCTTGGCTTCAATCAACTTGTTGTAGTAGAGCGTGTTCTCCGGGTTGCGTTTCACCAAACCCTCATAGATCTCAGCGGCCGAATTATAATTACCTAATTTAAGGCACAATTCACCCATTGTCTCCTTGACGGCCAGTTTATCAACGATTTGCACTTGGAAATCTTCCAAATGTTTCAAAGCTTTTTCCAAATCACCCGATTCTTGGAGAATTTGATTCTGATAAAGAAGCAATTCACTGTGCTTGTAGTCGTAGGTTTCCTGTAAGAGACATCAAAGCAAAACAAACGTAAGTCTTCATCATTTAAAGCGGTGAACTCTGGGTGAAATTACATTCAACGATTGACTCTGCCGGAACGTGTCCAAAACACTATTGGCCGTAGCGAAATCTCCGAGCAGATGGTAGCTCATGGCGAATCCAATCCATGACGCATGTTGTGATGGACGCAGTCTGAACAGTTGATGTCTGGTTTCCTGCAAATCGATCGAAACCGTTAATCGACACTCATGGCAATTCGATTCAACCAGCAAACCTACCCGATAACCTTCAAGATCTCTCATTTGGATCTGCAACAAGGACAAATCTCGCAAAATTTGAATGTTATCCTTTTCGCATTTTAACGCATTTCGATAACATTTAATCGCCTCGTCATATTTCTTATCGGAACGTTGCAACAGACCATAAACATGCCAGCACACATGAGAGCCCAAATCGTTTCGCAAGCCACGTCGAACATGATCGTAGGCTTCATCTTTGCGTCCCAGGCAGTTCAGTGTCAGACCTTTCATAGCCAATGTCTCACCATGCTCCGTAAATCGGGGATTCGTTAGAATTTGCTTGGCCAATTTCAATCCATTTTTGTATTGTTTCATTTCGTAGCTTTTCTGTAATGAAAGAGAGAGAGAGAAAGAAATCGATCGTGTCAATGGATTGATGACATTGGATTGGTGTTGAGCCGGCATCGTGTGATTCGCCGACAGAGACCATTTCGGCGAGCGGAATGAATGAAATCTGAATCATGCAATGTCGGTGAACATAAAACGACGTGCATCGGGCTGTAGCTCTGGTGAAAACAGCGAAATGCATCAGTTTTCGTGAAAATTTTAAGGTTATGTCAGACTCTTCGATAGACATTGCCCTTAAATAGTAAAGACTGCAAGGAAGGTGACATGCGAGTGTGGCCAGACGACTTTGGCGTTATCGCTCGCATGTCGATTGGGCTTTGTCGAAAGACGAAAAAATCATCGTCTGAATTTCCATATTTAGCAGCCGTCAACTGCAGGAAATGGATCCAATCCGCTGGTAAAATGCATGGCGCCTCATGTTCCATTCAATTATGCTCGGCTCGAAATGTCACTGTCTCGCGAACATCGAACACACAGACGAGAAAACTATCGTATATTTTTTCTCTGTGTGCCTTTTCTTGCGGGTAAATTTTTTCTTTTTTTTTCGTTTTTACCAGAATTTTTCTGAAAAGTGCACTCTCTTTCGGCGGCAATGGATCTTTGGAAGGCATTTTGGTGATTTTTCTGTTGTCTGCGAGTGGCTAGCACAAAAACCTTTCGAATACACTTTTCGACACAAAATTTATTCACTAAACTTAAAAATCATGCACCGAAAATCGGATTTCGCACGAGCTAAAGACAGATATTTCGTATCGACGAACGAAACGATTGAAGTAGTAGAATTCGTTACGATTCCATTGATGCCATTTCGGTGGAACGGCCGCGATTGTCAGATGGTGTTTTGGCTGGATGACGTTATGCTTTGTTCACAGTGAGATGGCGTTTTTCAGAAAATCAAATGAAAGCAACGAAGAATTTTCCCAAAACTCCCAGCGGTCGTTAAATGACATAGCCGATTTATTTCAAATTTCCAAACAAATTCTATTCAAAATGATGCAGTTAATTTTGTTCAGTGCAACGAATGCCCAAAGATCGGCTGAATTCCACCAACGGAAACTCTCAAATCAACTTCTACTTATTTTTTCTTCTCTTTTTTTTTTGAAAAACCAAACTGAATTCGACAAAACTGACAAGTGTCTATTGACGCGATAAAATGTGTTCCTTGGCAAGAGATTCGCGATCCCACTTAGGTGGACCACATGTAAAAGTAGGTCCGTTGCCATTGCGGAATGTAATCAATGATTGGGTTGCAGATCAGTTTGCTGAAAGGAATCGTGCAAGAGACGGCCCTCAGCAAAGCGTTGATCTTGTTCTTGCTGTATTTGTCGTAGAAAGGTGATCGCATCAAGTACAGGAGGAGCGATACTGTCCGTCTGGAAAGCTCAAGTCGTTGTTTCTTGGTCAAATGCTCACGATTTTGCCGATACAATCGAAGGCTGAAAGGAAACGAAAACCGAATCAGACATCGAATCAATCAACGTCCACCAGTTGAATGGTACCTCATCAAGTCGAAGAACAAAGCAACGGAGTAGCTCTTCCAATTGTTGAATCCGAATGCAGCAACGCCGCCTAAATGAGCCAATGGCTTGACAATATACAGGATTTCCGCTACTTTCAGTTTCTGTAACTGTGCCGATGCCACAGCCGGAACTAATTCTGGATCATTTTCGACTGGTTTCCACGTGCGCAAATAGACTGGTGGAGCTCCTTCGACTTTTCGCATAACTTTCCCAGAACGTTTCAGGGTGAATGTGAAGGAGCTGCTTCCGCCGAATGTGTCGGGTACGTTTTCGGCTGCCGAAGCTTCGGCCAAGACCTCGTCGATTTTCTTCCGATCGAGCGCCATAATGGGTGGACTCTGAACCAGTGCTTCTCCATAGTGGAGCTTCAGTAGGAGCCGGCCAACACATTTGATGACTTGAACGATTGTTATGAACAACCATCGACCTCGTTCACCCCACAATTTCGTGGCGGATAGCTCAATAAACACTTCACTGTACTCTAGAGTGGTCAGCAACAACTTCAATCTGTATTCGGAATGGCCCGACGGACATGGAGTTTTCGCTTTCTCGATGATTCGGTCATTGAATAACACCAACAGATTGGAGAGCGAATAAATCAATTCGGTGATGACGGCTGAATTGTTGGTGCGGCCTGAAACAATTGAAGGTGATTTGCATAAAATTCGTGTTGAATTCATGATTGAGGGCAAGGGATCACTCACCAACTAGAAAATATGACAACCATTTGACGGTGGTTTCCACATCTCCTACGACCTGCGGATTAGTGCTCACCCATTTTTTGTATGATTCATACAAAATTGGTAGTTTAGCTATCACTTGAGACATCTTCTTTCTGAGTTGTTGCGGCGGCGTTTGATCGTTAATCTTGCATATCTTTTGTTTTGAAATGGGATTCGTTCGAAAGTCTTTGCGTTCACCAGCGATTAGTTTACTGTTTCATTGTTGGGTTCTGCTTTGGTTTTGACACGCAAAAGAATTGCATGGCGCATTCGTTTGGTTGATGTCACTCAGTTTGACATTCAGTTGCTGCTGAAGAGCATTGAGGTTGTGGTGTTTTGCCGATGTGGCTTGTTTTCGATTTCAAAACTTGATGGAAATTGCGCTCGAAATTCAAGTGCATTTTTTATCAAGGATTTTAATTGCCGAGAACGGTCGTTTCTTAAAGCATTTCGAAATCTTCTGAAACAGAATCGAGGAATGATTTTCGAAAAAAAACCAAAACATCGAATTCGAACTTCGAAAACCAACATGGCCGTCGCCGCAACAAGTGTCTAACTGTTTGAAAACACACAAACAGTCAGCTTCGTCGGCGTTTAGCGCTCGCTTTTTTGAAACCTCGGCGATTTTTTGTTGAAATTTTGCAATGGAAAACCTAAGAGCCGTCAGCGGACGCGGTAAATTATTGCAATATTTATCGCAAACATCAACGAAAAATGAAAACGTGCCAATTATTGAGGCGAGCCGTGTTTTGGGCCGTGGCAAAATGATGCAGAAGTGCTTGGAGCAAGTGCAGAATATGAGTGTGCATGTTGAAGCTGTGAATGATACATCGTCGAATTCGAATGCTTTGGCAGAGCAAGTGAATGAAATCGAGCCGGAAGTGGTTCGAAAAGTAGGCACTCATGGTGAGTTTATTGGCTTTGTCATTGTGTTTTGTGGTTCATTGTCGATGATTCCTTTGATTTTTAGGGGTCCCAATGAATGTTCTCACAAACTACATAAAGTTGAAATGTGATCAGAGCAAAGGAGTGTTTGAATACGAAGTGCGATATGCCCCGGACATTATAGCCAGCAACCTTCGCCATCGATTGCTGTCTCAGCACAAAGACGTTCTGGGAATGACCAAAACTTTTGACGGGACAACGCTGTATCTCCCGATTCAATTGCCAAAGAAAGAAACGGTCTTGTTGAGCAGAAACGATAATGACGGGTCGGATGTTCGAGTGACCGTCATCTACAAGCGCACCAAAAAAATGAAAGACTGCATGCAAATGTATAATACTTTGTTTGATCGCATCATGAAAGTGCTAGACTATGTGCGCTTCAGTCGAAAGCATTTCGATCCGACAGCACCATTGATCATTCCCCAACACAAACTGGAAGTTTGGCCAGGATATGTGACGGCCGTTGACGAGTACGAGGGTGGTTTGATGTTGTGCATTGATGTGACACACAGAGTTTTGTGTCAGACAACGGTGTTGGAGGTGCTCCGAAAGATTCATGCCAGTTCGAACAGCCAGAAATTGGATTTCACCGCAGAGTGCAAGAAGGCATTGTTGGGTTCGGTTGTCATCACCAGATACAACAACAAGACCTACCGCATTGATGACGTCTGCTTCACAGAAACTCCATTGAACACTTTCCAAGCCAAAGACCGTCAAGTGTCGTATAAGGAGTACTACAAGGCTCAGCACGGCATCGAGATTATGGACGATAAGCAGCCAATGCTGGTCAACATACAAGATCGTCGAATATATGGCCAAAAGGAACTGGAGCAAATTAAGTATGTGCTTGTTCCAGAGCTTTGTTATTTGACTGGATTGACAGACGAGATGCGACGAGACCAAAAAATGATGCGTGACATTGCCACACAAACGCGAGTCACACCCAATCAGCGAGTCAAAGCATTGGAACAGTTTTGCAATCGGGTAAACGATGAGCCGGCAGCTCGTGAGATCTTGGCCAATTGGGGTTTGACTCTGGATCGAAGTCCGATCAAATTGGAAGCTCGACAGTTGGGCGTGGAAAAGGTCAGTTTTGCCAATAATAAGAGCGTTTCCGCTAATGCTAACGCTGATTTTTCCCGGGAGAGCACAAGCAACAAGTTGCTGCACGTCATTGATTTGACGGACTGGCTGCTGATCCATACAAGAAATGACGGCCGATATGCCAAGACCTTCCTCGAATGCCTTCAACGCATCGCAACGCCGATGGGAATAAAGGTTTCCCACCCAAACATTGTGAATTTGAACGACGATAAAACGGATACGTACATCAGAGCATTGCGTAGCCATTTGACCAAAACGACTCAAATCGTGGTGGCAATTTGCCCAACATCGCGTGACGATCGCTACAGTGCCATGAAGAAAGTTTGCTGTTCCGAAATCCCGATTCCGATGCAGGTCATCAACAGCCGAACATTGAGCAACGACACCAAAAACCGATCAATCGTTCAGAAGATCGCATTGCAGATGAATTGCAAATTGGGCGGTTCTTTGTGGAGCATCCACATTCCGCTTCAAAATGTCATGATTTGCGGCATCGACACATACCACGACATCAGCCGGAAAGGGAATTCAGTATCAGCATTTGTTGCGTCCATCAACGGCAATTTTACAAAATGGTACAGCAAGGCGGTGATCCAGTCGCAGAAGGAGGAACTCGTGCACGGTTTAGCCCATGCTTTGAGCAAGGCGTTGGATGCGTACAAAAGCATCAACAAAGAATTGCCTGAGACGATCATCATCTATCGGTGAGTGAGAAAAAGACAAAACGAAAGAAGAAATTTCAACAAAGTTCATTTTTTCTACAGCGATGGAGTAGGTGACGGTCAACTGAAAATGCTTGAGCAGTTCGAGATACCGCAGTTGAAAAGTGCCTGCGCTCTCATTGATCCAAGCTACAATCCGCCCATAACATTCATCGTCGTTCAGAAGCGGATCAACACTCGCGTATTCAAGGTAGGTTTCCACTTCGTTGATCGTCTGTTCATTTGATCAAAACGCGCAGAATTGTAATTCTTCCAACAATTTCCAGATGCTGGCCGTCCAAGGCTATGAGAATCCGAACCCTGGACTGATTCTGGACCACACAGTCACGCGTCGCTATTTATACGATTTTTTCTTGGTGTCGCAAAGTGTTCGTCAAGGTACAGTTTCACCGACGCATCTAATTGTGATCAAAGACGAATCCGAGTTCAGCCCAAACGTGCTCCAACGTTTAAGCTACAAATTGTGCTTCCTGTACTATAATTGGCCGGGCACCGTTCGTGTACCAGCTTGTTGTCAATACGCTCATAAGCTGGCGTATTTGGTTGGCACTTCCGTCAAGCGGGAAACATCGGAGACTCTGTCCGGGCAATTGTTTTATCTGTAGATGACGGTTCCTTGAAGAGTGAAGTTACTGTTTATTTTCTCTTTTTCTTTTTTTGTCTACTTTTCGTATCGGAATCGAAATTCGGAATCCATGTGATCGAAACCAAAGAGCTATGAACTCGAAATAAAGCTATTTCCTTATTGACATTTAATTGGTGCTTTATTTTACTCTCCTCTGTTTTCCTCCCCCTCCGTATCGGCATATTCGAAGAGCTTCGTCACACAGTCAAACAAAACTCATCGAAGTGGTTCGCACGTCTATCGTACCGTACTCGGTACGGAAACAATCTAATCGTTGTCGATTATGAATGACAGTCGGCCATGTTGCAATTCGACAATACTTATAGAGCGTGAGAAAGAGTTTTCACTTGTTTTGAGTTGTGTTGGTTGGTCGTTGTGCTGACATTTGGAAAAAAAGGTGCAGTGAATGAAATAGGACGAGATGGGAGAGGCAATTAAGATCGTGGCGGCTGTGGTGATACCTCACCTTGGCAACATTGTCAATGGCAGAATATCACGAGACAATATGGAACCGTGGTATTCAAATTTGACGAAGCCATCGTTCAATCCACCAGGTTGGGTTTTTCCGCCGGTGTGGATAAGCCTCTACTCAGCAATGGGATATGCGTCGTATTTAGTGTATCGTGGAGCGGGCGGATTCAATAAGAAATCGAGCGTTGCACTTGCACTGTATGCCGGCCAATTAGCCTTGAACTGGGCATGGCCACCGTTGTTCTTCAAATATCATACTTTGAAATGGGTAAGCTTATTGAGGTCACCTCTTTCATTGGACTCATCGGAAACTCTTCTCCCTTTTTTTCTCAGAGTTTCGTTGAGATTCTCGCATTGACAGCGACTGCGGGAGCATGCGGCTTCAGTTTTTACCGAGTCAACCGACTGGCTGGATGGCTTTTCGTCCCATATTTGGCCTGGTTGTCATATGCTTCTGCGCTCAACTATTCCCTTTACAAGTTGAACCCGGACAATGATGTAGCTGCCATCGAGTCTGAGAAATTGTAATCAAACCGCCGTCACAGTCAGTTATCAATTGCGTTTTCATTATCGCTGATACACGAACTGTTTCGAGAGGCTACCGGATATCGTCTTAGATGACTAATGGTATTTTACAAGTATGTAGATTAAAGCTGTTGAATAAATGTGAAGAGCATTTGATATGTTGTTGTATTTTTCGGGATGAAGAAACACGGAATGCGACCTTTCCGGAAACGAAACGAATTCTTCTGGGCATTCCCACTACTCCCGCCCTCGAGAACGCGAAGGTCACTTCAATCAGGCTTAACCCGATAGCTGTCTTCTTTCTGGGAAAAAATACGCTAACCAAAGAACTATGAACTCGAAATTATGCTATTTCCTTAATGAACTTTATTTTGCTCTCCTCTGTTCTCCTCTCCTTCCTCCAAGACCAGCAAAAGTGATTGAAACAAATTCGCTTCCGAATGAATTTGATTTTATTGCAAAATTCATTTACATTTCGTCAAATGTGACACGCAAGAATGATTGAAGGAAAAAGTACGAGAAAAATAATCATTTGATTTGACTAACTAAATAAATTCGCCGCTCTGAATCGAAACAAAAATAAAAATGAATAAAATATAAAAGTGATCTCTATTAATTATATACAAATGGATAAATCGTAATACGAATATGGTTTGGATAAACGGAACGAGTCCCAAGGAGTTTGCCTCCCACTGCATGGATAATCTCGAAAGACGTTTTCAAAATAAATATAAATTTGGTCAAAAATTATCTACAACTTTTCGCCTTTCTTTTCGCGGACCCAATCGTCGATTTTCTTTTTCAACTCGGTGTCCTGTTTGATTTGGTCCATTGTGAGCGGCGATCGATTGAAGGGGTCCGTTTGGTCGGACAGTAGATGTCTTGCGATCGTTGTTCGATCCACGGTGACCTTTGAGCTCGGCAATATGACTGGATCCATCATCAGGGTTGACATGATCGGATCGAGGAACTCTTCTGGGGCATCGGTTAGAGCTTCCTGGTTGACACGCTCCAGCTGTTCGAAGTGGCCGACTTTTATGGAGAAATCCCCCATTTCGGCGACCAAAGTGCCTCCGCCGATGCGAACTGGAGCAAAAGAGAAGTTTGTTTTATGGCAAATCGACGATATTTGACGGATTCAGTGCACTCACCCAGGACCTGTTCAGCGTATTCGAAGAGTTTCGGTGAATAAGATCGGCCGTCTTGTGACACAGCCAAGCAGAATCCATCGCATTTCTCTAGATTGATGTAGATTTGGCAAATTTCCAATACCGTTCTGGCCGGATCGAATTCAAACTCTTTCTTGTCTTTGACCTGTTTTGGAGTCAGTTGAAATTGATCAAAACCTTGGATGATTTTCTTGAAGGGAAACGACTCACCTTGAAATTGCCTTTGTTTGGACCAACCAAACACAACAGGAAGTAATTGAGCATGGCAGCCACCCGTTCAACCATTGACGGATGGCAGAATATGTCTGGCACTTGAGACGTCAGCATTTTCAGAAGGTTGATGGTGTCTCGACCCAGAATGTTATCGAAGCGAGCCATCATTCCCAAATGTTGCAAATTCGATAAGTTCTGTTCGCGCTCGGTGGCCGGTAAGCTGGTCCAATCACCGTTGTCTCGAGCGGTTTGCAGCGTTCGAATCTGCTGTAAATTCGACAAGGATTCGTCCAACAGGAAGATCGCATCGTTTATCAGGAGATTGATGAATCGTAGGAACAGCGGTGGATTGACCGCTTCCATGTTCTCCCCAGCGATGCGCGCCAACTTTGTGAAACATTCGCGTTGCTCTTCGTTTTTCCACAGGTATTCCATAATGACATACATTGGTCGCCGATAGTTGAACTTCTGTTCGAATTGAACACTCTGACCAGTCATTTCGATACCGACAAAAACACTCAGCAAATTCGCAACGATTTCCAGTCGATGCGGATGTTGTGTGAACAGCATCGACTTGGTGCTGCCGCCGAACATGCTGGAAGTCTTTTTCGGCAGCAAACTCTCAAGACCTTCGGCCAAACGGGCTCGCAAGTGTGGGTTTCGAGCCCGTTCTGCGTCGCCCATGAAAATTAGAATGAAAGTGAAAATATTCTGCAGGGCCTCGGTGTCGGTGTCGATGTTTTGACCTTCGAAATGGCGGATGAACGACAAATACCCGACAATATTTTCGATTATGAACTCCGGAATCGATCGCAAGCATTTCGGTGGGTCAGTTATCAATGGCACTTGGAATTCTGGAGCGTTGATTTCGCATTCTGGATTCGCCGGATCGGTTATTTTAGCAGCACATTGTGTCAGCCAAAGAGCAGTGGCCTCGTAGAACTGCAAGAGCAGTTGATCGTTGGTCGGTTCGACGATCAAGTTTTGAAGGCAAAGGAATTGTGGCATTTGCGTTGTCAACACCTGCATGATATTCTGAGCGGACGCCGATCCTTGAGCTTGAGCATCCTGGTAGACTCCCTGCAAACGAGCAATTTCACGATTCATTTGGAAGAATTTCTCCGTGCAGACGCGATAGCCCAAATCGATGGCTTTATGCGTCATGTAAAACACTTCCGTGACGAAATTGTACGATTCTGAGGTCTTGCGCTCCTCATTCTCCTCGCTCGGTCTCAGGCATGTCTCCTTGTTAATCGATACCATATGCACCCCTTTGGCCTCGCGGTCATCATCGCTGACGGCATAGTAACTGGGATCGACGTCCAAGACCTTGAGTGTGGGTCGCAACAGGGGTTTGCATAGTCGCAGCAGTACTCCGCACAGACCAATCATGAAGGAATCCGGCACGGTTTTAACTCCTCCGAGCATGGCCGCTTGATGCGAGTTCCACAATTGACCCCGGGCTGCATTCTTGTTCAAACAAGTGCCAATCCATTCGAGCATTTTCCCACGGGTATTCCCGCCAATCACAAGAAAACTCTTGAACAGCCCATGCAGCTCGTCCAGATGAATCTTCAAATAGTTCCAGAGCGAAGCGTTGAGAGACGATGAATGTGCATCGGCGATATTGTCGTAGTATTCGTATGGTCCGTTCTGGTTTTTCGGCATAATCGACAGACACAGCAGTTGGCCGAAAATCGTTTCCGCAAAGTGAATCCCGTCGATGTGTCGATTCGGTGTTTTCGGTGTTGGCGTCGAATGTTCCAAGAGTAGTTCGGCTAGCCGGGGGTTTGTTTTATCACAGGTAAACGCTCGAAGCGTCGGTAGTACCCATTTCTCCAACGATATCAACGAGGCCGCTTTCACTGAACGCAACACTTCAGCGAAAAATTGCTTGAAAATACTGTTCATCGATTCAATGTCATTGGCATCATTCTCGCGGAACACTTCCGCCGTTGTGCGGGTCAAAAACGAGCACTTGCTTTCATACTCTTCCGCATAATCTTTGAAAAGCTCCAACAGCTGGCCCGACAGTGATTGACCCTCAAAGAGATCTGGCTGCCTCAGAGCTGTGCTGGCATTCCGAAGGATAAGATTCTCGATTGATTCGCTTTCCGAAACCAAACTCTTGTCGTTTTGTTGGCGATTCCACTTGGTCAAGCGCTCATACGCCCCGTAGAGGTAGATCAATACTTTGGAGTTGACCACCACCGGCGTTTCATCATTCTGAATGTTGTTCGGAATGAGATAATCTTCTGGCCGCGGCAACAGAATTCGTTCGAATAGCGCCTGTTCGAGCAGTTCGACATTCATTAGTTTGCCATCAGTTGCGTTCGCAGCCAATTCTTCCATGAAAACCAATTGCTTATTCTTTGGTGGATCTTTGTTGATTGTGATGTAAAACACTTGCTCAATGAGTCCATTGATTTTCTGATTCATCACATTCACGGCGGTCGATGTTGCCGTTTCCGTTGCAACATTCGATTCAGCGTTCGTCACCGTTGAATCATTCGCTTGTTTGGTTTCTGTGAATAAATTACAAAATGGGTTTATTGGTTCCATTGTGACGGAGCGCTGACCCAAGCAGAATTTTGATTCGGTTCTGTGTTAGAAGTTTGTTGTTAGTATTTTGGCCAAATGTTGTGCGTTTAGCAGTTGCAATGTTGACGATGAAAATCTCTGTTCGTTTTGATGCGTTTAGTCAATCAAATGGATATCGTTGCGGTTATGACTTGTACGCTGACGATCGTGCAGTTTCAAATCCGCAAAACTCTAGCAGTTATTCACACAAAAACTTATCAAACTTGGATGGTCTTACAAAGTAACAACCGTGGAAAAAACATGACCGACATATTTTCGATACGATTCGATGATGATTGGCATGACGTTTTATTATTTTGACATGTTTACTGTGTCGTTTACATTGCGGGTATGTTCGATGCTACGTAGTTCATACCCGATGGAATTGCGTCGCAGTTTTCGTGAGGGTCGCCGCAGTGGTTCAACGATCCGCTGCGTTTTGGGCACTTCGCCAACTCGAGCAACTGACAATGGAAATCAGAGGAAACCGAATGAGTAATAACGGAAATTTTCGCAAGCAAACCAAGGCCGAAACATGGAATTTCCCCAATCGCCTCGAAATTTTCCAATCTCCACACGTTCCGCCACCGCAATTCAGTTCTAAAAATTACACATTGACAAAAGAGCTTCTAGTACGACATTCAGCTGATCTGTTTTGAATCTGTTTTTTTTTTTGCGTCCCTTCTCGATAATAAATTTGGCCATTTTGTGCGGGTTTGCATTTCTTTTCAATCACAATACCGAATCAGTGAAAAACGAAATCAATTAATATTGCAAGTCCGACGTGAAAAACATTCAAAGTTGTCGCATTTGGCCACAAATTAGTTGTAAACTGAATAGAGAATACGTTAATTAGTCGCAATCACATCAATATGGACAATGAAAATCACGATGATATTAATCGCCGCACGTTTGTAATGGAGAAAGAGATGGTTGAAGCGATGGACACAGAAGATGGTAATTTCATTTTAGATTTTTCATTTCATCGCATTTCATGTTTTGCGAATAAAGTCGATATTTCTTTCAATTTTACTCACTTTTCCGGGCATTTATGCAAGTCATAATCCATTCGCACCCCGAAAAATCATTTGTCAAACAACAAATTCGCCATCTTTTATTTCAAACAAAAAAACTGAAAAGAAAAAAAAACAACAAAACCTCAAATTGAACACGACAATCAAAATATTGTAATGAGCACAATGTGCATAATTACGCACTTTTCCGAATAATTTGCGTCGTCGAAACGTGTTTGACTTGATTGGTTTTGGTGCTAAAAATCGAAATATTCTCGCTAAATCAATTGCATTGCGTCTTCCGAACAGTTGCCCAGCAAATAAACATGTCGTGCACAATGTACAATGAAACATTGAATGCATCGGCAATTGTTGATGCCACAATGACGCCGCTAACAAAAGAACAACAACAATTGCGAACAAACAATACAACAGTACCGAGTGATGAGGTGCAAGAGCAACAGGACAAACATGAACAGCATCAACTACAGGAGCCACAATCGCTGGTTACATCGGCCAGTGGCGATAATGGATCGAATGAGGATCAACACATGGAAGAAGAAGAGATGCGATCAGAGGCATGTTTCAGCTTTCGCGTTGACAATTTCAGCAAGTTGAAGGAATCGATGCTGTCACCGCCGTGTTACGTGCGAAACTTACCGTGGAAAATCATGGTGATGCCACGTTCATCGATCTCAAACGATCGAAATCCCCAGGAGAATCGGTCATTGGGCTATTTCTTGCAATGCAACGGTGAAAGTGAATCGTCCAGTTGGTCTTGCAATGCCAAGGCTGAACTGCGATTGCATTCATTCAAGCCGGATCAGGAGCCGTTTGTTCGTCAAATCAAGCATTTGTTCTACAGCAAAGAAAACGATTGGGGGTTCTCTCACTTCATGTCATGGAATGACATTCTCGATCCGGAAAAGGGCTACATTCAAGATGACACCATCATTCTGGAGGCGCATGTGGTGGCTGAAGCACCGCACGGTGTCTTCTGGGACTCCAAAAAGCATACCGGTTTCGTTGGATTGAAGAACCAAGGAGCCACTTGCTACATGAACTCACTGTTGCAAACATTGTACTTCACCAATCAGCTGCGCAAGGCCGTTTACAAGATGCCCACTGAGGCCGATGACAGCAGCAAGTCCGTAGCATTGGCCTTGCAACGAGTATTCCATGAGTTGCAATTCTCTGACAAGCCCGTTGGCACAAAGAAACTCACCAAAAGCTTTGGATGGGAAACACTGGATTCATTCATGCAACACGACGTTCAAGAGTTTCTGCGAGTCCTCTTGGACAAGGTTGAATACAAAATGAAGGGTACCTGCGTTGAAGGCACCGTTCCGCATTTGTTCGAGGGCAAGATGTCATCTTACATCAAATGCAAGAATGTCAGCTACACGAGCACACGTCTAGAGACCTTCTACGACATCCAGTTGAACATCAAAGGGAAGAAAAACAGTGAGTTGGCTCTGGGTTTGTGTTGAACATCGATTTTCTAATCCGAATATTTGTCTCTTGTTGCGATTTAGTTGATGAATCGTTCAAGGATTACATCGCCACAGAGACCCTTGATGGCGACAACAAATACGATGCGGGCGAACATGGGCTTCAAGAGGCTGAAAAAGGTGTCATTTTCGTGTCATTTCCACCAGTGCTGCATTTGCATTTGATGCGTTTCCAGTACGACCCCATCACGGACAACTCCGTCAAGTTCAACGACCGATTTGAATTCTACGAGCACATCAACTTGGATGCGTATCTGCAGAAGAAGGATGCAAATATCCCAGCTGATTACACGCTGCATGCCGTACTGGTGCATTCCGGCGATAATCACGGAGGCCATTACGTCGTTTACATAAACCCACATGGCGATGGAAAGTGGTGCAAGTTCGATGATGACGTTGTATCGAAATGCAGTAAATCCGAGGCGATTGAGCACAACTATGGTGGCATCGACGATGACCTCAGTTTGAATGTCAAACACTGCAGCAACGCTTACATGTTGGTATACATTCGTGATTCGGAACTACCAAAGGTATTACAGGAGATCAAAGAGTCCGATATACCATCCGAATTGGTGGAGCGCCTGAATGAGGAACGTCGCATGGAACAAGTGCGACGACGTGAACGCAGTGAATCCAATTCGTACATCAGTATTCATGTGTTGCTTGAATTGTATTTTGAGGGACATCAAACGACCGATCTGTTCGATTCGGTGAACGTTCAATATCGCATATTCAAAATGAAGAAGACCCAAACAATAGGTGATCTGATGCAAGCATTTGTCGAAGCATTCTTAACGCCCGTCGAACATATGCGCTTGTGGCCGCTGATATCTCGACACAACCAAATCACTCGACCATCGTTTTTCTATAGCAAAGAAGATGCTAACAAAAGTATTACACAATGCGCTGAAATGCAAAATCCATGGGTTGTGTTTTTGGAGTTGTTGCCGCCGGACTCATTGCTGCCCGAATTGCCACCATTCAATCGAGACAGCGACATCTTATTGTTCCTGAAATTCTACGATCCGGCAATGAAACGTTTGAACTATTGCGGACTGCTCTATTGCAACATCACAAAAACTGTTGCGGAATTGGTGCCTGAGTTGAATCGACGTGCCGATTGGCCCGATGACACCGAATTGACCATGTACGAAGAACAAGGCACGAATGTCGTTCAGAAGATCATCAACCATAGCGACACCTTAGAAAATGTACTCAAGGCAAGTCCTCTCTTTGTTCAATTTGTCATTCATTCTCTCTTTCTCTCTCCTTCTCTTTCTCTCTCTATCACTTTCTCTCCACCTTTCTCTCTCTTTCGCTGTTACGTTGCATCCCGTTTCGAAATGAACCGAAAAAAAATTAACAATTCCCAAACCTTATCTCCGACCAAATAGCTGTCAGGTGATCTCGTGGACGGCGACGTTATCATCTTTGAAAAGAAACACCATGACGAAAACTTAGAATTACCCACATGCGAAGACTACTTCAAGGACTTGTTGTATCGCGTAGAAGTGCAGTTCATTGACAAAACAAATCCAACTGATCCTGGTTTCACATTGGAATTGTCACAACAAATGACTTACACTCAAATGGCCACGGCTGTTGGACAGAAATTGAATGTTGATCCGTACACAATTCAGTTCTTCAAATGTCAAAAGTGAGTGATTTCTTCCTGTCTCTCAAGGCGGTCCACTTCTAACACGATTCATTCGATTTCAGTTACAAAGATATACCCGGAAATTCACTGCGATCCACGTACGAAGGTCACTTGAAGGATTTGCTAGTCTATAGCAAACCGAAATCGGCCAAGAAAATCTTCTATCAACAACTTCCAATGAACATCAACGAATTAGAAAACAAAAAACAATTCAAATGTTTGTGGGTGAGTTTATTGTCGATCAATTTGATCAATCGATCGGTGGGGATGGTCACTTGACGGATTCCATTCTGTGTTGCAGCTGTCTCCGAATATGAAAGAGGAAAAAGAGCTGGTCTTGTATCCAAACAAGAATGGCACAGTGAAAACACTGATTGAAGAAGCAGCTAAGCAAGTGGAATTCAGCGAAGACGGAACACGGCAGCTACGCATGGTCACCATTCAAGGATGCAAAATCTCACCAGGACCGCGTGAAGAACAACCCTTGGAATGTGAGTATCAACTGAACTATCGACCCGACGACACCACTCTAATCGAATCTCAATCATCGTTTGACAGATCTGCAACAGCATGGTGATCAAAATAACTCACAAATAATCTACCGCTTCGAAGAGATACCGCGAGATGAATTGAATTTAATGGAAGATGAAATGCTTATTCCCGTATCGCATTTCTACAAAGATGTTTTTTACGTTTTCGGCACACCGTTTTTCGTTCGCATCAAGCAAGGCGAACCGTTCACAGCACTGAAAGATCGCATTCAAAAGAAATTGGGAGTGCCGGATAAGGAATGGGAAAAGGTGAGTGTTGAATGCCAGAGAGGTCATCAATTGCTCGTTGATGGAATTTCCTATTTCAATCGCTAATTTGAAATTTCTTTGCAAAACAGTATAAATTCGCATTAATATCAATGGGACGAGCTGATTACATCAGTGACGATGAGGCGCTCATCAACTTAGCGGAATTCAAATCACCACAAAATCAATGTAATTATCATGACACATTATTCAGAGAGCATTTCACCGGAATACCGGAAGCCGGTGCTATCAGCGGCGTTGCTCATGCGCATCCACTAACGTCCACGTATCTTCTATTCACAGCTACTGGTGCAGCACCACTATGTTATTTAGGTTTGGAGCATGTTAACAAAACTCAAAGACGTTCACGTTTCAACTATTTGGAAAAAGCTATTAAAATCTATAATTAATTGAAACGAGTGTTAGCGCATGAATGATTTGAGAGAGAAAGAAATAAAATCGATATTGTGACCGTTGACAGAAAATGAACAGGAAACCAACACAACACGAGAAAAACTAGTATGATGATTGATGATGAGGGACGCGATGAAACCAATAACGATTACGTTTTGGGGTTTCCGTAATCGAATGAAGCTTAGAATGATTGTCTCTTTGTCGTACAACGTATTTCTCCTAAAACATTTATTAGCTTTTTAAATTTAACATTTGAT
>JANSTV010117819.1:0-18399 GCA_027564135.1 Lestremia cinerea
TTCGAAAAAAACGTCGAGATATGCGATGCGGTTGGCTGTTCGAAATGGCGATTAATCGGCGACCGACAGCACTGGATGTGCGATTGTGTGCGAATCGCTGCTGAGGCCATCGTCAACGGACGAGACTTGCATTCGCTCATGGCTGTTGCGATTGTTTTTGTGCTGTGGCTGCTCCGTTCGATGCGAGACATGCGAGCCAGCCGACGATTGGCATAGACGGCGACGACGACGGAGACGAAGTCGGCTGAAATGTAAATGTCAAAGCTTCGTGCTGTTGTTCGAGTGCGCGCATCAGCATTTGTCAGAGTATGTGTGTTTCCCTTCATGCGATTTGCCACTGCATGCAAACCGTCGCCGTGGTAGTCGTCGTACGTCCTCATTATCCTCGTCAGTGTGGGGTTGTTACACAATTCAACACACATTGTCTGTCGTCTGTCTGCTGTTTGGCCGTTACTGTATCGCTCTGTGTGTATGGACGTGTGTGAGTCTCAATACGTCGGTGTGTTGGTTGCGTCAATGACTGACACACTCAGCGTTAAATGAGCTTTTTGCACTGCAATTGCAATTGCACGCGGCGAAGCGAAGACACCAACCGGAAAATGAATCAAGTTTCGCTTCGTTTTGAACTTTTCAACCGTTTCGGAACAAGTTCTTGTCGACTTGTGCTCGATCGATTAGCATGACCTAAGACAGTGTTGTTTCCAGCACGATCGCTTCTGTGATTTTCGCCACCTTCGGCCAAATTCACACAAAACATTCAAATTCCGATCGGCACCTGGCGAATCGTCGCTGGTCATTTGGATGGCAGTCGCACGCACAGCTTGGAATTCAATGAAACGCAATTCAATTCAATTGAAATTATATTTTTCAATTATTCAGAAATAAAAGTGAATATCAAAAGGTCTGTTTGAAAATAAATAAGAGAGAAAGAGAGAGATATAATTACTGAGAAACCTCCCAAAATGAATGATGAATGATGAATGATGATGATTATTCAGCATCGGATTCGATTATTCGAGTTAAAAATATCAAAAACTTTTCATAAAAATGGAATTAACAAATAAAGCCCCTCCGCCCCTTGTTTTACCCCCTGCGGGGCTTTCACTGATGAGTGCATTTGGTGTCCTTCGGCTTTTTCTTTTTCTCCGCTTGAACCACGGGGTTGGTGCGTCGTTGGCCCTGAATTGGCATGTACGGCGGCACCTGATTTGGAACGTGATCGCCGCCGCCGGTGTAATCCAAGTGCGCTGGGAGGATGCCCCCCTTTGCCGGGGTGTTGGCGGTGGAAACGGGTGTTGTGGTTAGGTAGGTGGGATCGATGGCAGCCGCAATGTTCTCGATGCTGCCCGGCAGGTGAGCTCTGCAAGGCGAAATAAAAATCAGATTCTGAGCGAGGAAACCCCGAAGAGATCACTTACTTTGGAGCCGCTGGTCGGTTGAGTGGTCCTCGAAGTTCCAGCTTCGTTGGCCGTGATGGTCCTGCGTAGTTGCTGTCAGCGGGTGAAATATAGATTTCGTCCATTGTGCTGTTCGGGCTCGTCTTCTTCGAGCCGCCGCCAGTGCTTTTGATCAGATCAATCGGATTCGAGTAGTTTTCGTCGCTGAGGAGTGCCGAATCGCGTGACGCGCCACTGCTCTGCTTGCTATGATAGTATTCGCCGGGACGACTCATGGGATTGTGGTAGGGCCTCGTCAGACCACTATCGACCGGGAGACAGTCTATCGGATCGGAATAGGAGTCGCCATCGAATTCGGCAGGATCGCTGTGCGATCGTGAGTGATTCGGAGAGCCAATTCCCCCACCGTTTTGAGCATTTTCAGCTTCTTGTTGCATTCTCTGCTCCTGCAGTTGCTGCTTTCGCAGACGAGCACGTTCTTTGGCGCGTTTTGCCTTCGCTTTTTCACGTTCTTGAAGCATTTTGGCGAGTTCTTTATCCTGTGCCTCGATAGCGAGCATGTGATCCTTCTCTTCTTGAGTCAGTGTCCGTTGCTCCTGGGCTTGTAGTCGCCGAGCCAGTTCCTGAGAAGAAAAATACATTTAAGCTTTCGGTCGATGAATCGTAGGCGAAATGTGACTCACCTCATCCTTCTCCTGCTGCGTCAACCGGCGATCAATCTCGAGGATTTCTTCTGCCGGAACGCCAAACTCCTGAAGCGTTCGAATGCGATCCGAGTTCAAGGAAATGTCCAGGTCATCTTCGGGGTAGCTGGTGATGTCATCAGCCGTATCCAACGCGTCGACACTGCCATTTCGTGTTCGATGTCGATTATATTCCAGCGGCTTTGGAGCGCTCACACCAGAGGCCAGGCTATCGATTTCGTCCGTTGCCTTGGACGGCGCCTTGTTGCCCACCAAATAGTCGAAACGCTCGATGGACAGCTTCTGCAGACGCAAGTTCTTGTGTTGCAAGTCGACTGGCTGCTTGGGAGGCAGCGCCGGCAGTGAATCAGGAGGTGGCGGGGGTGGGAAGTCATGGGCTTGATTTGAAGTATGCTTTCCCGGTCTGGAGGGCGGCGGGAGGTAAGCGGCTTGGCTGGTGCTCGGCTGATTGAAGTCACGCTCCGGAAACGCGTATGGGTTCGCTTTCTTTTCCGGCGTATGCGAATGCAGGTTGATGTGCTCGTAGTGCCCCTCGGAAGAGGAGTGCGACCCAATGGTGGCGGTTGGCGAGACCGGTATGTAGGCGCTCTGATGCGGAATCACCTGCGTGTATTGGGTCTGATTGTGATGCAGCACATGCTGGTTGCGGGGTGCATTCAACTCCAGAGAAACGTAGTTCAATTCACTGCCGCCAGAGTGGGAGGCTGTTTCCGGATCGGCAGCAGGTCGCGACAGTCTCGAAGGCGGTTTCTTCGGTGGAATCGGCAATTCGTTTACGACTGGCTCAGGTGGCGGTGGCGGAGGTGGATATGCAGCCTTCTTCTGCACAAAGACCTTCTCCTGCAATCGTCGGGCAATCCGCTCGCTCTCATCAACTTGCTTGCGTCGCTCTATCTCCTGATCATGCGTCAACTTCTCTGACAAATTTCGGGCGATCTTCGCATCCGCCTCCTCCTGTTCGTTGATCATCTGGTGATATAATGCCGCTTGTCTCTCGGCGTATTCCTTTTCCTTGATTTGCTCATTCAGCGCCGTAGGAAAATCCTGCCGGACGACTTGATTCCGGAAACGATTGCCTTTGTAGTGTTCGTTGACTGAAACGAAATGGTGGACGTTACTCGCGCTATCCAAATGAACGACGTTGTAGACAACTTACTCTCTTGCGATTGCAAGCGTTGGGCCAACGCACTATCCTCGCGCACCAGCCATTCCTTGCACACTGAAGGACGTCATGGAAATACAAAAGAAGAATCATTATTTGGTTTTGTGAACCCTTTGAGTGCACGCCAGACGAACGCAAGAAAAAAAACCTCCAAAAACGCCGAATCCAAACATCGCAATTTGCTTGAAATGCAAATTCCTCGCGGTCGAAAAACAAAAATACCAAAACAATAAAGCGACGAGTCACTGTGACCTTGATTGGGCTGAAATTTCGTGTGGACGCGTCGCTGTTTAGCTCAGTCGAGGGGCATTCTACGACTCGTATGACAATTAGAGAACGGATTTCGAGACTGCTGAGTCTTCTGCGTTCGCTTCACGAGCAGCTTTTCCCACGCCAAAGCCGAATCAAAACCACCGAACCGAAATATCGGTCGTCCGCCTCAATTTCCCAACGTTCACAGCAAAAACTGCTTTGAAATTCAACGAAATTTTAAATTCACGAAAAAAGAAAAAGAAAAAGAGAGAGAGAGAGAAGAAAACCGAAAACTGACGCGTAAATAAATTAAAGCACCTCACTCGGAACAGTCGCGCGAGGTGCTCAGCTCGATGAACGTCACCGCTGAGCCGAAATGAAACCTGGGTGCGCAACGCAAATGCGCAGCACAGATGAAATAACTGGAACGCAGCAAAAATTACCGGAAATGAGAATTTATTAAAACAAAACCGAAGAGAATTCAAATCAAACAGCTATTGCGATGCGTTCGGTCGCAACGTCGATAAAATCCGCTCGACGACAAAACGAAACGAAGATGAGAAGCGAAAAAACATCACAGAATTGAATTCGATTGGAAGTGCGATTGCCTCGGTTATTGTTGCCAATGAAAAGCAAGACCTCTGGCCGCAATACAGTCGTGCAGTTGAGAGAATGATTCGCCATCGCATGCGAACAATGGAATGTGGTTTTTGAGAAAAATTCAGTCGAGGCGACGGCGAGTGCATGTGTGCTGAGCTGACTGGGCTGGGAAGAGTATTTGTTTTGTTGATTAACTTGACGATGACGACGACGACGATATGCAAGTGCAGAATGGATTTTACTTTCGAAATTGCTGCCGTCATGATCGGGCTGAACGGATGGGCACTGACGAGTGAAATGCTGGCGAAAATGAAACGCGATCAATTTAGGTGAGCATCGTTAAAGGTGTTTGGCCGACCAGTGAGAGTTGCCATTGAAATGCAAATCACCGCCGTTGTCTTGCGGAGAGAGAAGCGATTGTCCCGTTGTGGAGCTGATTGACAGTCGATTTTCGAATGGCCAGCCGTCGATTTTTCACTTGTTTTCTCAGTCACACACAATCTCGTCGTCACACATTGATCATCGTTGCGAGTTCATTGCACTTGATTGATTGTGATGCGATCGGACTCTCTGTCGAATTAATCATCTCGCTGTCGAATCATCAGAATAACTGCGCTCCGCCCGAAACCGTAATTTTCGAGCCACGAAAAAACCACAAGCGATTTCGTGCGACTGTGCGTTTTCCCGTACGATACTCGAACCGAATCATCGAAAAAAAAACACGTCGAAACGGATTGTTCACTTTGCACAAACGTTCCACTAACCTTCATTGACGCGGCCACTTTTCGGAAAAGTCGCCTCTTTCAATTCGGTCATTTTGTTGACGTCGCTGTTGCTGCTGTTGCGATCCTCAAACCCCGTGATGCATTCCAAGGCGAATATCTCTTTGTCTCTCGGCTCGTTTTGAACCTTTTGGCGATGCGTTTTTCTTTCGAAATGCCGAAATTCACATTTTCATTGAACGCGACGTCGTTAGGCGTATCCTATTTCACAACACTGCAGTGGAACAACGATGTTTGAACAATTGGAATTTTAATTTACAACAAAAAAGCCAAATCAGAATAAAACACGAAACGGAATTCCATTCACCGAGAATTGTTTACTTGTTGTGTCGGAGTGGAGTCGCTCCGTACTGACGTTCCGTACGGCTGTTGTCCGACCTAGCGTTTTGCGTTGTGAATCGAATGATGCTTGAGTGTGTGCTTGTGCATTTGATTGTGTGCATCTGTGACAGTTGGTTTGATGTCAATGAAGTTGGTTCGCGTGTTAGTAAGATTTCGCTCGTCCGTGAGTCATTTTCGGTGAGTGAAAGTCCGACTCAGAAATGATTTTTTTGTTCAACGAGAAATGCTTCCTATTGTATTGAAGGGGATTTCTCCGGATGGATTCGACGTTCAGAAGAGTTGAATCAACTTTCTTCTCTCTCTTTTCAACTTCCTTTATGCGTACCAGCCAGTTGGAGGAACATGTTCTCCCAGAGCCAATCAGCTGATTCCCGTCTTCATCACTTCGCATCAATTCAACTTTAATCGAATTTAATTTCTCAAAATGTAAAACGAATAGATTTGACACAACGACAGTGGTGGGCCAAAGAAACCTCCGATTCGCTCCGTGACAGAGTCGATAAGATGAGAAATTGTCACCGATGTCCATCTCAATCTGAGATCGCTCAGAATGATTTATTCGGCGCCGTTCACTCGCCAGACATTTCTCTCGATACGATTGCACCTCAAACACGCACACAAACACCGCCGCCCGCAACGTGCTTGTGCTCGAATAGACGTTGAATCGTCTATGTGTGCGTTCATTGCAAACGGTCTGGTTGTGAATCAACAGGTAAACAGCAGTGAAGTGTAAATAACCGAAGCAGAGTCGCATGGCCTGTGTGAGCCGGTCGACAGTCAACGCAACACCGCCCTCATTCCGGCTCTGGCCTTTTGATCACATACCAATGCATGCGTTGAGTCCCTTCCCCGACCCAACTTCCATCAGTGCTCGCCAAACATTCACGACGAGCTCACTGCGATCATTCCACACCGAAACGCTCAAACCGGTTACGGTTCGTCGCTGACCATTCTTTGATTCGAAACAAATTTTCGAAAGAGAAAAACAAAATAGCAAATTTCTCGAAAAACAGAAATCAGTGTTTACATTCCGGATTGGGAGTTCCGTGTGCGTGTTGTGAATTTCGCGTATTACACATTTGTGCATTGAAAATCGACGACAAAAGCACTGTGTTGCAATCAAATTGAGCTACTGTTTTCGTTTGGCTTGAACAACGACTGCGACGACGACGACGACGACGACAAAGAATCAAAAACATTGTCGCGCACAGGTAGATCGATCTACCTGATGACGATCGAGTGCCAGCATGTTTGTTACAGTGCGTTGTTGATTTGTGCCAAATAACAATGAGTCATCTTCTCCATTCATCGACGGCGATGGTTCATCATTCGACGGTGAATTAATGAATTTTTCATTCAAGTGTTTTTTTTTTATCAAATCGACGAAAGACTGAACAAATTTCCGCGGAATTGCTCCGAGCTGAAGAAACTCGATAAGAACTTCTGGCATTGAATCATTCGGTTGCGTGATAGCGAGACGCGGTGTGCGAATGTGACGAACGGTTTTTCGTGGAGTTTTTCTTTGTTTTTTTTTCGCTGTTATTTTGCATGCAGTCTGGTTTTTTGTCGATTTTTGTAACCAGCGAAATGTTTCGAGTTTACTTGATGTTGTGCGCGGCACCTTGGCTCGCTCAGGCGGCCATCACTCTGACGGGCAAACGATGCGGCACGAAAATGTGCAGTTTGGCCGAATATTGCTCAAGTTTTCACAATCAGTGCGAGCATTGCGCGACGGTTTGCACGAGCAGCGAACACAATTTTGATCAAGCAATTTGCGAGAACCAGTGCCAAGGTAGGTCATTGCGGGATGGAGTGTGATGCGGTGATTATGTCATTGATTGTATCGACTATTTTTAGATTATCTTCATGACATCCGATTCGCCAAGGCCTCCGACTATGCAGGTTTGTTTGTGTTTGATTGCTTTCGGGACGGAGAGTCGTGATTTGCTGATCGATTGATTGATTGAGCTTGATGCGATGGGATTTGTTATGCACGAACGGGGCAATTCCACTTTGCGTCATTGAGGTGTGAGGCTCGGCGGAGCCAGGGTTATAAAGTGCATGCAAATCAGTCAATCTTTGAATAGCGAGTCTCCTCTCGTTCAATAAGCCCTTCTTTAATATCCCCTCACTGCTCTTCCAGCCGAGATCCGAACTCTTGAACGCCAACAAATGATCATCATCATCCTCTTGGCTGCCTTGCTTCTCCTCTTCGTTGCTGTTCATGGTTTCCTAGGTTTTCGATGGCTTCGCAAGAAAGGTCATCTTTCAATAAAATCGCTAAAGAATAAGGAGAAACCTCCGCCTGAGATAACGGTTGCCAATCCGCACACGCAAAGCCCTAAAGCGAATTCTCGGAAAATTGTTCATCCGAAAGCGAATTCAGCCTACACTGTGTCAGGTGAGTGACGAGGTGCTTATCAGTTGTTGACTTGAATTAATCGCAAATGAATCATTCGTTTCAGTGTTGGAAGGCTCGACGATGCGCACAGCCAGTACGCCGATCAGCAATCGATATCCCGGTGAAGATAGCACGCTCGATTACAACGCTTACGACAATGCCGCCCTGCAAATGACGCCCGGCGAGAAGCCAAGAAGTGAGACCGTATTCTGAGAAAGTTCATCCAGGACCATGCGATTCCAACGACTGAATGAAAACACCTTCTTTTTGCACCGAAACGATAGGTCGTTCCGTCCAAATGTTTATTTAAAAAAAAGAAACAGAATAATCAAGAAGAAAATGAAATATCAAAACTCACATCACAACTTACAGCTGGCTTACGTGGTACATTCAGGCGTAGACTAATTCACGAGTCGCGCAACGGGCCATTCCTAAAGCTAAGTTACAAGCTAAGATCTTTGGATGAACTGAATATTAGTCGGTTTGTTGTTAATTTGGGTGAACTCAATTCGGCATCGATGCGCTGCGCTGGCGTTTGAATTTGTTAGATGGCTTTTGCCCGACAATTTTGAGCCTACGCGCAGACGCACACCACGGCAATATCGCCCAGTCGACACTCAACCGCTTAACATTAAAATTTTAAAAATACTTAAACGCTACACCTTAACGTAGTCCGTCCTCGTTGCAATAAACCTCTACTCTTGATTTAAGTATTGAATTTTTAAGGCTAATTTTAAATAAATTACCGAATTGATTGTCTAGCCGGGGATTGGCCAATGTCATATGGCCGTTTGTGGGCCACCAATCGCCGTGAGGAATTTTTTTTCTTTGTTATTTACTCGATATTTTGACGATTAAAAACGAAGGAATTTTCTTTGATTTCATGGCTTTGTTATTTTGATCGTTCCTTAAACCCAGTACTGATTCCGTCTCAGTAGCGGATTCGTCCGTTGGTGCTGCTGTGGCTGCGCTATCGAAGAATAGTTGACCTCGTTGACGTCGCAAGATGAGCTCCACTCATCGTTTTCATCTCCGTAAGGATAGCACGATAGCTGTTGAGAGTGCCCTCTGCCGTCCATGAGATTCATGTCGTATGGATCCTCCGACTCTGAGTCGTCCAAAGCTCCGATCGGAATCACCTTGCAATGAGGAATGCTGCTCAGCACTGGTAATGGCGTCGATGAGGCTGTCACTGGTATCGATTCGTCGCACTCGGAAGGCGTGTACAGCCGATTGTTGTTGAGTGGCATGAAATCTGGTGGCCTTGGCAAAGGTGGGGGAAAGTCTTTGTCCAGGTCATTCTTATCGCTCTTCGAGTGGCATCGCATGAAAACGACTAGAAATATGACGAACAGAAGGAGAACGGCTAATGCGGCGAGCAAGAGCAGTGCGTTCCACAAATCGAAGGTATGCAGGGTTGCATTGAAAGTGATATCGCTGTCTGAACCGTCGCCTGGGCTATGTGTTGCCAGCTTGTGGATCTCAATGGGAACGAATCCCTGTCCTGGCTGTACCGTTTTGATGAAGAGCGTGTACTCGAAGAAGTCATTGATCGAAACGACGTCGGCGGGCAGTTCGCGTGCAATGAAGTAAATGATGCCACTTTTCAGCTCCTTGTACGTGAAGGAGGTGATGTCTTTGTCGCTGAGGAATTCTGTATCGCCAGAGTTTCGAATGATCTTTTTGATGCGACCGTGATCGGGGCGTCGAGTGATCACGATCTTGGGGTTGTAGCGATTCAGTTTGGTCTGCGTTGGGTTGTCATCAACGAAGCTCGAGGTCAAACGAATTTTGTCTGCGGACGTGATGGAGATGCCGTTCAGTTTGATCACCGGCTCAACAACGATTTTCACCTCGACATTTGGAAGGATCCCCTGAGTCGCATCTGGCACGTAGATTGTCACTTTGAAGTCATCGCTGGACTTGTTCAAGTCGGTCTGCAGGAAGCTGATTTTGTTCTCGCTGAGCTGCGCGTATGAGAACCGGTTGATCTGTCGATTGTCAAACAACAGCACTCCGAATTTTGGACCCTCCGTCACGTTGTAGATCAATCGATTGAGATCGGCATTGGTGTCGACGGCAAAGTTCTTCGTTCGAATGTAAACAAGGTTGGCACCTTGCTGCATCGACACAATGTCCCGTTCAATGCCCGGACCCACAGCCACCGGAATCACTTTCAGATTGAAGATTTCGAATGCCGGATTGAATTTCCCGTCGGAAACCTTGAAATAGAAAGTGGTTGACTGCGGGATGCCGTAGTGCACGTACTGAATGCGACGCTCGTCGATATCTTGCTGCGTGAACTGGTTGCCGTAGGTGATGATATCCTGGGCGATGCCTTCGTCGGAGAGCTTCACCAAGGCGCCCAATGTCGGACCGCTGATGATGTCGTAGACGATGTTAGCCGGCTGCGTGTCTGCGTCTTCGGTGAGCAACTCGTTGCGAGTGATGGTTCGGTTCTCACCTTCGACGATGGACATCTGAGGTGATTGGGTCACCAGGTGGAAGGGATGGTCGTTGACAGGGTTGATGACCACCGGGATCGACAGATTACACAAGAAGATGTTTCCTTGCTGCAGATAGACCGACATCAGGATCTTATCCTCGACACTGTCCGAGTGATCGTGAGCATAGATCACTGTCTCATCGTCAAACTCGCTCAAAGTGACACGTGATACATTCTTCCGGCCGTCAACCGTATCGATTGTTCCATGCAGCGGAGGGTAGGTGTCGATAAACAACTCTGGCGTCTGGATGCCAGCACGTGTCTCGAGATATTCCAAAACTTTTGACAAGTCTAGCTTAATTGGTGCCGAATCACCTTCGTCTAGGTGCACAATAGCCACAGGCAAGAAGCGCACAAGCCCGCCAGATGACACCGAAATCTCGATGTTGAAAATCTGGTCGATCAAACTGTTTGCAAGTCGGGATTTGACGTCAAAATAGAAAGAGTCATTCGACTTGAGTTCGACCATGGTGCGCGTGTGCTCGTACAAGATTCGGCCAGCAGCGATGTCATTCTGTGTGAACTCTGTGACTTCACGAGTAGTGCCGTTCTCTGTTTCGTACAAGATGCGTCCGGTGTGAGGGAGTGTCGTGATCTCGTAGAAAACGTCACGAGCGTCGTCAGAGCACGTGTATCGAAGCTGCTCCGGCAGGATTTGCTTTCTCGTGAGGGGAAACACGTGTAGCATCTCTTTTCGGACCAAGTCCAAGGCAACCGGATTTGTGACGATGTGCAGCACCTGTTCGGCACTGCGATGATCGCCGTCAGTCACAAAGAAGTTGATTTGTCCGTTGACGTGGCTGGCATCGTGCACAAAGTGGATGTCTTCATTGTCAATCTGAGCTTGCGTGAAATTACTGAGCGAAGGCTTGAATCCATCATCCGGACCAGAAATCACGATCCCGCCCACCACTGAGGTCAACAGGAAGGTTAGATGAGGTGGAGAAGTGTCGTAGTCTTGAGCCACTGAAATTAAAATTTGGTTGAAACTCGAGAGCTTTTCATTTCCGCCGCATGCACGTCAACTTACTCAAATCGGTCTTTCGAATGGTTGCCGTCCCACCGATCCACATCTGCAGCCCAGTGTTGGTCACGATCAATGGAATCTCGTCGTTGATTTGAATGATCGAAATGTGCAAGTCAAAGGGGACACTTTCCTTGTTGCGAGCAACCGCCACGAATCGCACAACGTCCGAGGCATTCTCGCTGCCGTCATGCACATACTGAATGTTGCCGGATTCCAGCTGCTTGTGCGTGAATCGATTCACTTTCGAGCTGCCCGATTTGATATCACCGAAGCTCGGCTGCTGCATTATGCGATATTCGTAGATCTTGCCACGGTAGTAGTCCGAGTAAGGGATCACGTCGTTGGGATCCAGCTTGAACGTCTTACCTTCCTCGACGCTCACGTTCCTCACTTGAATGTACAAGTTCTCGGGAATGATGACGATCTTCAAGGTCAACCCTCGCAGCCAGGTGATCCCGTTGGTCACATCGAATGTAAAAGAGTCAATGGACTGATTCACGCCAGCCTGGATGTAAAACATCTTCTCCGAGTTTATGGTCGACTGATCGAACACTTTGCAATTGTACTCGTCGTCCGAAGAGATTGATTGAATCTCGAGATATCCGTGCTGAGGTGAGGATGTCACCAAAAATGTGATGTCACCGGGAGAGATGTTTGGATGAACAATCTCCAAAATATCTCGCGAGACTATTACTGACGTGGACTCCTCAACGTACAAAGTTTGGTTGCGTCGGATCTGTAGCAGGTCCCAGTAGGCGGCTGGATATATTCTCAAGAGTATTTCACCCTCGGCGGAGATGCCTTTCGATTGAACGCGATATCTGAAACGGGTTTCTCATTAGAATGATCTATTCGTTCGACTCATGGATTCCTCACCTGATTTTGTCCATGGAGGCGACCTCAGTGTTCCAATAAACCAGCCGCTCACGAGCCACATCGGTTTGCGTGAAATTCTTAACGGAAGTCACGTTGCTCGCTCTGGACAAAGCAGTTGCATTGAATTTGCGTCGTAGAATCTTCAGCACGCCATAGCTGGGTCCATCGATGATGTTGTAGTCGATCTCGTCAGGTCCGACATTGAGATTTGTTTCGACCGAGAGATCAGCGAGTTTGATCAGAATAGATTTGCCCTCTTGGACAACCGAAGCGTTTTTCTCGGAGATGTTTATGAATGGATCCGAAGCGGCTATCTCAAGCGTGCCCGGAATCTGAAACAATCCATCGCTTACAAGGAATGAGGCTCGGTCATGGTCCTTCGGGGACACTTGTCGGACCATCACTCGTCCTTGTTCGATATCGTCCTGCGTGAATTGCTCCAACGCAATCCCAGAGCCGGCATGTCTGAATTCAAAATTCGTCGAGTTCAGGCGCGTGTAGATAATGTCTGTGGCATTCGTGAGCGTATCCGCGTCGACGTATCGTAAATCGGCAGGACTGACCAATTTGCTGCTGTTGCGCACGACGTGGAATACCCGATCAAACATCGCGTACGGTGGATTATCGTTGAGCAGGGTGATTTCGACCAGCACCTCGCAAACGTACTGGAAGTCGACATCGATGTCGGACAACACGAGAAACTCCATCGAATCTCGGGTCGTCTCGGAATCGTCGTGACAGTAATGAATGTCCCCGCGATACAGCATCTCGAGTGAGAATGCCTCAATCTGTATGGCCTCGCGTGTTTCACTGTTGATATTGCACAGCATTCCGTGCTTGGGGGCGGTCGACAAACGAAGCATCAAATGCTGAAATTTGTTGAAAAGCACCGCAAAGTGTTTGCGGGAGAGCATGGCACGATCGCCTTCCTTAACAAACACCTTCTCTCGCGTCTGGTATGACAGCAGCTTGGAAAGCGCTTCGGGCGGATTGTACGTGATCTTGATGCTGCCACGAACATCATCACACTCGGGCACCGTGATCATGAACTCGAAAACGTCCACGAAGCTGGAATAGCTCGTTTGGTGCGTGCGATAGCGAATGAGGTCCTTGTCGATGTCGTGCTGAGTGAACGAGTCCATTTCTTTGGCGTACTCCGGATACCCGTCGACATAGATCAGCCCATACTTTGGCGGATTGATCACGGTGTAGATGATGTTCCGTGAAAACGTTGGCAGTGGTGTGGTCTGGTGGAAAAGATTCCTGGCAGTGATGGTCACCTCTTTCGTGCCGTTGATTTGAACGCTATTCTGCATTTGGATGCCGATCCTCAGTTTTGTGAACGTCAAACGGAAGTCGTATTTGTTGGTTTTGATCGGGCCAAATGACGCGGTGAACTGAAACACGGAAAAAGACGAGAATCACCATTGACTCAATCGAGAATGGTGAGTTGACTTACTTTGAAGTCGTCGTGCACCGGAAAGTCAATGTTGTGAATGTAGCGGATGTGCCCCAGCAAGATTTGATCGCTGGTGAAAGAATCTACGGCAATCCACGAGTTGTCGACTGCTCGGAGCTTCTCGATTTTCCCAAACTGTGGAGGCTGCACGATGGTGTACCTGAAGTCATAAAATTTGAGGTTAAAATTAACTCTCCTGGCTCGAGCCACCACGAGCTTACTTGACATCAATGTTGTCGTCCTCCGAGTTGGAGATGAAAGAAAGATTCCACGGAGTAATCAACGCCGCCGACTTATGCACCAGAATCAGTCCGCTGTTGTTGATGAGCCGCAGCTGAAGCGGCAAGATGGACACCGGCAGGTAAACTGTCGGACTGGTCTCGATGCCGTCAGATACTTGGAAGGCTAACTCGAAGGCAGCGTCGTCACTTGTCTGCGAGTTTATCAAGTATGTGACGATGCCTTGGTTGATCTCGTCCTGCGTGAACGTGTTCGTCGCTTTACCCAACACATCGATGCGTCCATGCAGCGCCGGTGACTTTGCATCCTTGGGCGGAATCAACGAATATACCAGCGAGCTTGGTGGACTGTCTGGGTCATCGGCGGTCAACAAATCTGACCCGATGATCTTCGGGATACCCTGCGTCAATCGTAAGATCTTATTCGCACCGAGTTGCAGACTGGGCGCATCGTTCACAGGCGTCATATTCGCGTGCACCACGAATCGATGTTTGCCTTGCAAGAAATCTGGCAGCGGCTCTCGACTGTTTGGAATCATTTGAAGGTCGAGCATCATGTGGTCGCTGAAGTGTTCTCCACCGTTGTGAATGTACTTGACTTTGTCTGTGCTGAGATCGATCAGCGTAAAGAATTTGCTGGGGCCTTCCTCGCCCCCGCTGTTGATTACAATTCGACCGTGCTTGGGCATTTGTACCACGTTGAAGACCAAACCGGCCTCCATGACACCGAGCTTCGTATAATCGATCAACACTTCGATGAAGGCAGTCGACAGATATACGCTATCGCCTTCGGCCAATTGCATCGGGTTGATTGACACGATGGGCACCTCTTGCGGCAGATCCGATGTCGTGAAGATCTTGTAATGTTCTGCGAAATCCGCTTTGATGCAATAGGCTTGGTCACAGTAGCAGATGAACTCGTCGTGCTCGTATTGCTCGCATGTGCCGCTTAGGATGCAAGGTGACTTTTCGAGGCAAGGGTACTTCCAGGCACAATCCACAGCGACGCCGTGCGTCATTTTCATGTGCGGGAACCCAACCGAGTGCTTATCCACGGCGAGGCCACGAACGCAACCTTTGAAACTCTGCTCAACAGCACGAATACCCTTCTGCAAGGCCTTGCGTCTGTGGTATCCACCCAATCCCCCGATATAATACTCCTCTCCCAGCTCCAGCAAATTGCTGCTTCCGTTCGCGAAGGTAGCGCTATGCACCACCTCATCGATAGTCAGCTGAAAGGGAAATGACTGAATAAGCAAGCACAAATCGTGTCGGCGGAACCTACCTCAACCAGGAAGGGACTGTAAGCGACCGAAATGTTGTGCCAAAGCCCATCGGATATGACCCGATCCGGCACTAGTTCGACTGCATTCGAACCTTTGCCGACCAAGAATCGTAGTTTTCCATCCACTACTTCCAGAGCGATAAAGTCAGTGTCGCCGTTGAACAGTATTGAACCTAACGGTTCGATAGTGCGCAGCTCCAAATTCCAGCTGTGAACATAATCTGAGTAAGTTTCCTCCACTAGGCGATGCTCGATCGTAGGTTCCTTACCTTTCACCACTCTGCACCACAGGCTTGGCCAGCATCACATACGAATCATCGTCGAGAAAGCTGATCCCATGCGTCTGATCCGCATCGAATTCCGCACTGCACGTCCACATGACATTCACGGCACTCACATGCGACGTTCGCTCCTTGGCTCTCTTCAGCACGTTAATATTGTTGTAGTAGACCTACGAGACGCAAGCAATTCCGTTAATGAGCCCATCGCGTAATCGGATATTCTACGACTAAAAATACACTCGCCGTCGTTGACTTGTGTTGGGGTCAACGTGACGGATCACACTCACATCTGACATGCAGCCTCTGAAACTGTCCACCGAACTGAGATATGTTTCGGAAAAGTCGCCCAAGCCGCCCAGAAACACCCCGAAATGCACATTCAACTCGCCGATCTGCGATGGCAGCGTTTTTCGCACAAAATGCTCATCGATTTGCATCGTCATGTTGACCTCGTAGCGATAGAAGGAGATCTCGTGCCACTGCAGATCGTTGAATGCCACTTTTTTCGGTGACAAAAGCTATCGAAAAGGAGGAAAAAATCAAATGATTGCCGGTTTCACGAAGCCAACCGCGTGAATGCCACTTACTTCAGTCGTGTAATCGTTGATTTTCAAAACCAATCGCACTCGTCCCGCATCCAAACTCATCAAACAATAGTCGGTTCGACCGGCGGCCAGAAACAGCAAGGCATTCTCCTGATACGTTCGAAATCTTAAACGGAGGTTCGTCGCGAGCTTCGCCTCCTGCAGTGGCATCGCCACATGACTGCTGCCGAAAAACGACACTGCAAACGAAGCGTCCGGAGTGAATGCACTGGACGCTGAGAAGGAATCGCACGGAAATGACTCACCTTTGGCCGATCCAACGGCGGTTATCGAACAAATCCACAGCAGCGTTATTGCGTAATCCATTGCGCGCAACATTTCAACGTGACATTTATTCAGTCATTTTTCACGCGAATTATTCTTGGAACATTTCCCGACACATCAATCGATTCACACTTGCACGCACTCAAATCGTCCGGCCGGGTCCACTCATCCGGTCGTAGATTGGCCCACTTCAACGGGAAATGTTCTGAAAACGAGGCACAAACTGTTTTAGCAACACACTACGATCGCATTCCCACATTGGGCCATTTCAAGATCAAAACTTCGTTAATGAATCACCCGCAAACGAGCTCATTCTGCCAAACGGCAATTCAATCAATTCATTAACGAGCCTCATCTCGACTCCGAGACGACATTCAGCGGGTCGACTACCGAATTGAATAACTCAATCAAATCAATTAGACGATCGTCGCCCGAACCATTCGCAGTGCGTCAGCGCTCCAGCCTTATTGTTGCACGCATTGTCAGCCAATTGATGGAATTGACATGCGTGCGCCCATCTCAATGCGAGCGAGGTCGAAAGAGGGGAAACATTTTAATCGCATTATCGCCAATTAATCGACAACTGAGACGGGCCATACTCGAAGCGAGAGCGATGAATGAACGCTGGCTGAGAGCGTAAACATCGATATTGTTTATCGTTGCGTTTGTTTACGCGCAACGCATAATGAGCGCTCGGAGAAGAAAGACATGGAAATGATTCTTGAGAATTTCAATCATCAAACGAACGGAATCCATTCGTTGGAATGGGCATTAAGACGGTGTCGCAACGAACCCTTCATAATAAAAATGCCGGATCCCTTTCCAGCCGTCTATTTTTATCTCGATGCGCGTCGAGTCACAACAACGCCATCCAACGGGTCGACCATTTCCATCGGAGGCAAACGAGGATTGCAGCAAATGTTTCTGATTAAAACGTGTCATTCGGCTCGTTTCGGCCTATGCAACTCGATTCGACGGTGCGCAGATCAAACATCATCGTTGCCGAAGCCGTCAAACCGTCGTCCACACAACACGACAATTATGAAAGATGGTGCTCGCGATGCGCAATCATAAATCTCAATTCGGTTATTTTTAACCAAACGATTAGACAGTTTTCCGAGCAGACAAACAAACGATGTGTGTAATTACGCGAGCGGTCCGCGTCGCTCCGATTTCACGCGAGAAAATCAAACGAGAAAAACAAAAAAGAAATGGTGATGGCCACTGCTGGTGCTGTTGTGCCACTTCACTGGCGGGCCAATCGGCCAATCGGCCATTCTAACGAGAAGGCGATAAGCATTTTACGCTATAATTAATCACCGTTCGAAGATTACAGCTATCTGATTTGAGAGATTTATGCGACTGGGAAATTGCCGCTGGTTGAAAAATGTATTTTCATTTTCGGTAAGTCCGGGCATTTCGATAAGCCATTTTCTCGTGGCGAAAGTCATAAATTTCAATCGCTATGGATTTCATTTGTTTGGGTGGAGGCTTCTGTTGTTTGGGTTTGGACTTTGAAGTGCATCGGGCGAGACCTCCGTGCGCCATCGCAGCTCTGATGGATTGACTTGTTGAACTTTTCCTTCGATTGCTACAGCGCTAATTCAATTCAGTTTTGTTCTCAATTTGGCCGTGTGTCGCTCACTCATCGAACGCATTCAGGAACCCATGAAAAGTTCCGCGTCATTAACATTTGTTTGAAATAAAAAAAGTTCGTCTGCGACGCAACCAGAAAACGCAAATATGAAATGCGATCAAAAGGTCTATTGTTTTCCGAGTGATGCGCACTGACGCATCGCAGGCGTACTGCGCCAATGGCCAGGCTGAGCACACTTTTGCAGGAAATTGCTCTCGTTTCTGGGAAGAGGCATGTTTGTAGGTGGAACAAGAATGAGTCGACGATGAATTCTCGAAAGGCTGAGATGATCTCAGCTCGGATGACGGGCCAAATAAGTCAAAACTTATGAGAAATCCGTCAGTCCGTTCAGTCAATCAAATCAAACACAAGTCGACGGAATGAAAAACAAAGAGAGAAACGTTGGCAAGCAACGGCTGTGCCCAGCAGCCATTCGATATCCATTTAACGGCATAACGGCGATTAATTAGAACGATCGGGTCCCTCCCTCTGCACAGTCTGACTGGCATGATGACGCTCAAAATGACAGATTTTCACTGCCTGCGTGCCGCACTATGAATCACAAACGCAATGATAAATTT
>JANSTV010117930.1:0-18390 GCA_027564135.1 Lestremia cinerea
CTCTTCCGCAATATTCTTTATACGAAATTGTATTTATTGGAATTTTGATAGTCATTATACAATAATTAGAATTAACCAGAGACTTTCTCCGAATGGTAATTGGCGTGTCAAAATTCTCATGGGAAATGTAGAGTTTTCTCGAACGGCCGAGCATATGATTTTCGAATGGATTGAGGTGTGGATTGGACTATGATCTACTGGGCTTAGATAGCAAACGTATCAGTACTTATTCTAATGAAATTAATGTCGTGAGTAGAATCAACTGCTCACGTGTTACTCAATACTTACTCAGAGCGCAACTAGAGGCGCCGACCAATTCAAATGCATTTATCAAATCATATGCCCGCCGTTTCAAATGAATTTATTCGAATTAGTTTTTCGGAAATTAGGCTCTCTTCTGCAACTGTTTCCCACACTTGGTGGCCTATTTGAAGAAAGTTATTTAATCAAATTCTCAAAAATACGATTGAATTTGTCCGAATTCGCCAGAATTTGTCCGAATTTTTTCTGAATTTTTTTCCGAACTTTCTCCGAATTTTTCGGAATTTGTCTCATTTTGTCCGAATTTGTTTCCAATTGTGCAAATAGGCCCCAAACCCCACCTCAACCATATGTCAGCGCAGCCATACCTGAAGCCATTGACTTTTGGACAGATCTCTTCTTCAAAAATGATGTTCCCCTCCGCCGGGAGGAGCCCCACAAGCCCCAAGCAATTTACCTAATTTCCTCATCAAAAATTTAGAAAATTTTTACTGAGTTTGTATTTTGGGAGTAGAACCACCCCCTTCACTCCCCCTAGATGTAAACAAAACTTAATGAATTTACTTAAAAAAAAAGACCATATTTATTGGGAAAAACAAAGAAATTATTGATGAAATTGTTGCGAGCGAACAAATTAGTAGAGAATGAATTGTTGAGCAAAGCAATTTGAATTAAGTTTTTAAAAAGAAAACGAGAATTTTTGTTATGAGGTTGAGTGGATTTACGGCTAAGATCGGATAAAATTGTACGATGATTAAATAAAGTGCAAGTAAAATATCAATTTGAAGCCGCGGCGTTTTATTTCAAGCAACTTCAAGGCGTTTCGAATGAGACTCCAGCGAGGGAACGACGATCGAGACGATTTCACTCAAAGCGCTTGGAGCATTTCACTCATCGCCTCGCTGTGTTTGACAATCCGATCGACTCACTCGTCCAGCCTTCGTCTGAGTGAGTTCAGTAAACGAAGTCATTTCAATCGGAACGGTCGTGCGAGAACGTTTCCACTCGTGTGCTGCGCTATCGTCACCGTAATTTCGTGATATTATTTTTTGTTGGATGTGCCCGGTGTCGGTGTGTAATTTGTCGTAAGACGAAACGGGAAGAAGAGCGGCATTCGTTGTGTCATCGCAATCATACTAGCATTTTCGGTGAAATGTGGTCGAATTGCTGACGGATTAATGGCGACAAATGCAAAGCCAAACGGCTTCAGTGTGAGAGGGCAGCAGTGAAAGTAAATCAAATCGTCGTCAGCTCGATCGAGTTGAATGGAATTGTTCAATTGTGTGGTGTTCATTAGCAGCTAGTGCGCAATTACGTCACATTTATCAATTGCCGCGATTATCAATCGCCCAAATCAAGTGCTCGTTTCAACCGAATAACAGTTATTCCATAAAATATTGTACGTTTAATTGTGGATTGCGCCGCGCACATTCGAACGGCACACGGCCGAGGAAGAGAGTTTCCAGAGAAACCGGTTGCAGCGATTCGTTCTAAAGACGTTTTCTTCAAACGGACGCGCCAAAGGTAAAAACGCAAACAAATCGAGCGAAAGAGAACACCAGTCGTGATGGTGTACCTGGCGAGCGCACATTTCGTTATTTGCATTGTTGCGATTGTGCTGCACCGAAGATGCACCGCATCGCCAGTCGATTGCTTGCCTCCGAACAAGGCACTTTACTTTGAAGCGTAGTTCTCGTTCCGTTTCGTTGCGTTCGTCTTGGCTTTCGTTGGCCCTTTTCCTCTCGTTCTGCCGAGGCGAGCACAGGTCTGGAACGCGTTCGTCAACTTGTTGCTACGATTCTCGACCATCGTTGCTCGGCTGTGTGTTGCACCGAAGCGGCGTGGTTCGTGTGTTGTGTTTTGGTCAAGACGACGCCGATCCGTTTGAGAACAATTGAATTGATGTACATTCCGGTGCCGAAGCCGGGTTATTCATGTGCGAACGAAGCGAAAGGTAAACGTTGTTCGTTTTTCGTGTGTGCCAGCATTCGGCGGTGATGATCATCGCGGTGATGCCGTTCAGGGTGTATTGGCCTCAATTTGACGGTTTTTTTCCTCGAATCCCATTCCGACATTGCGCATCGCCTCGCCGGAGTTTCATCAATCTTTTCATCTCCGATTCAATTGTGACTCGGCTTTTTGCTTCTGGGCTTCGCTTTAATCGATTTCAAATGGACTGCCGTCGTTCCATTTCAGAATGAGACGAGTGGATCGCTTGGGGGAATTAATTAACGCGGCCGAGTTGATTACGCTCGAGTTTCAAAGCAAATTTTGCATTTTGTGAATGGCTCCGCGCGGTGGCGTGCCATTGCAGAGCCATTGTTTCTACCTGCATGTTTTTGAAGAAATGACTTGGTGTGTGTGTGTGTGTGTGTGTGTGTGTGTGTATGTTCGTGTGTTTTTGTTTTGGTGCGACGCGCACCGGTTGTTTAAATCACTTGTGACAGCAACGACTGAATTCATGCTTGAGCGGTGTTTGCGGTGCCATTCAAAAAAAAGACAAACAAAATGTGGCGTGGATTTGCTTTGTGGATGACGCAATGCAAATGATCCAAAATTTTCGAAAGTTTGGATTAGAATTTCGGGTTGACGTTGATGGAATGTGCGACCTGAAGCCGACCGAATGAATCATGTCGAGGAAATTGATAAATTGCGTTCGGTCGAAAAGCAAAAGCGAAAAGGAACACAAAAGATTTTTGAGGCCCGGAAATGCGAATGGGAAGACACTGTCGGACGGAAATGTGCTTCGATGCATTGCCGGCCGAGGCCGAATCGAATTCGGGGCAAATGCGAGCGTTTCGAAAATCGATTGGAGAATCGGCTCGGTTGAGGAACCCCGCCGAAGAGCCATTTGCATAACATTGCCGGAGAGAACTGGTTAATTATGCGTTGATTGAGACCTCACCCGACACACGACATGCAACTGATAGCGTTCACTCGGGCCGTGGCTCCGGCTCGGTTCGATCGTTGTCGCCGCGACGATCGCTCGTTCGATTTCGTTCCCGAAAAAAGCTGCTTAATTGAACGCCGTGACTCATCACCGCCTCGACTCGAGCTCGCTTTTTTCATTCAAAATTCTGTGGTTGTCCGTGCTCTCCAATTCTCCGCATGACCACAAGACCGTAACTTCGACCGCGCTACGCTCAACAATCGAATAACCTTGGATTTGAACTTTAATTGCTCCAAAATTTCGAGGCATTTTCCATCGTTTTTTCTCTCTCTTCTGAACGAAATGACTGAGGCGTTGCCGAGATGATGATCGAGATAAATTCATCTTCATTCGGCGGTGACAAACTCATCCATTGGCCAATTGGAATGTTTAATTGCGTCGATTCGATTAATCAACCGTCGCGAGCGGATCTGGAGCGACTATCGCAATGCGCGCCACCCACAAGCAATTTCCATAAATTAATTCCATGTTTACGCGGATGGCCGCGTGAAGAATGAGCTTATTGTTTGACACTTCGGTGGTGAATACAAATCGAAGGAAATTTGTATCGGGAACCCCCCCGTCCCGTCTGAAATCCGAGCTGAAGTGCGGTGCCGATAAATCAATTTGGGGATAAACAACTCGAATGGTCACGCATGTGGCTGCCGACCATTGTTCACGGTAAACGGCTTAAAAGCAATCCGATTTTCGCAACGCAAAACGAAACGAATCCGCTTCGATTTCAGAACCAATCACCGATGCGGCCAGAACGCATCAAGTGTCACCAAGTGACATTCGCAATGCGACCAATGTGTCCAGCTCAGCAGTGACACATGATACCGTAATAAAGGCGGACAGCCGTTGCACAATGGTCGTTCCAATTCCAACTGGAATTCGTTCCGTTCGATTAAATTCCGCCTTGCGACTCATCCCTCGGTCAGCGTCCGAATCGATTCGTATAATTTTAGAATTTCCAAAGCCGAAACTGATTTATCGGATCGCAAATTGAATTTCATCGCGAAATGTCTGTCAGTTTTGCGCGTTCGTCGACTTCGAATTTCGAGGCGCTGTGAGTCGTTTCGAGCCGCGCAGCGAGTTCAATGGTCGCAACCATTTCGGCTGAGTGGCCCGAAAACGCCGAATCGATGAATAAAATATGGCATTTTGCATTTTGCGCAACTCGTAAACGTCGAATGTCGATCGGGTGGAATGGAAATCCGTCTGACGATTATGACGTTGCGCCGTTTGAGAGTCAACAAATTTAAATCAAGACAGCGCCATTATCGTTCGTCAAGATGTTTGCTTCTCTTTTTTTCTCTTTATCTCCGACCGAATGAGCTCCACCGCATCTGATTCGAAATGATTTATTTGATTTGGTTAAATCACTGGCAAACGGTCGCTGTTGCCAGAGTCTCGATGGCGGGGATTACGACGAGGGAACCGATAACCTACAAAATGTTTTATTATGATTTATGAGCGGTTCTGGGTTTGTGGAATGGCTTTGTTGGTCTGCGCATGCGCAACTCTCACACCGGAATGCACTTTGGTCGAAGATTCATTTTCTCCATTTCGATTAATTCCTTTTAATGGCAAGCGGATAACCGCACTGAGGTGGACTTCAAGTGGACGAGCCTTGAATCAATTTTCTTGAATCTTTCCGGTTCAGCAAATATTTGCTCGAAATTTGACAGATCAACCCCCCACCCACCCGAAACCCGACATATCGTTTTCCCTCCACAAACAGCGTCCCATCTCGCCGTTGTTTACGTTCGATACGCAAACCTTCGTCGGAGCTCCGACCGTCTCGACGACATTTACACAACCGGCGACAATAACAATGACGAAATTCGTGAATTAATCGAAATTGATTGGAATTTAAAATGATCGTCGTCAATGTAATATCGGGTATTTGCTGTAAGCCACTTGAAGCCATTTCCACGGCTGGCCGCATCGCCGTTTGTTTATTCATTCAGTTGCCTCGGTCCGAGCAAACTAATTGAATGAATGCGCTGAGACAATGACGGCCAGACACAATCGAATGGAAATGCTTTACATTTCCATTCTTCCTGCTTCGGTTGTTGCTGATGTTGTTGTTGTTGTTGTTGTTGTTGTTGTTGCTGTTCAGCCTACATCACCGAAATGTATAAGGTTTCAAATAAATCATGACCGTTCAAAGCATCTCCGCCGGAGGATTTTCGAGGAAAATCGATTCAATGAAAATTCCCATGCAGATGAATCGAAGCCGATAATAATAGCGTCGAACCTCATCGGCTTTTGTAAGCAATTCGATCGACAATTGTTACATTTTCGACCAGATGCTCGCACATGGCTGACGCATTTCCCTCGAGGAATTCTCGCTGGCGAATTTTCTTTTCAAAAAAATTCCATTTCGAAAAAAAAGAAAAGTGATTTTCCCTCCGCTTGTTTGTTTTCACGAAAAAGAGAAAATTGATTTTCATTCACAAATATTATTGAATCGAATGGCGTAATCATTCCAGTTATTCGTTTCAGATCTCGCGTTGGATGCACACGTTCATTGCCGCGCCGTTGCAGTTTGAAAGTCGAATCGGAAATGGATTCAAGTGTTGACTCGGCGTTGTGATTCCGTCGAGGAAAATGCTCGATTCGAAGCTCAGTGAGTTTTTAACGTGAACGACAATTGGATTTGTGGAAAAAGGAAAAGAAAACGCGAGAAGAAAATTCTCCTTGGATTGTGTCAGTGTTGGTGTGAATTGCGTTTGAAAATTCTCAAATTCAAATATCATTTGAAAACAAGCCTGAAAATGGCGGAAAACGGGGACCCATCGAAGAACAAGCGAAGTCCCGATCAGTACACGAAGCGGTTCGATTTGAACGAAATCAAACCGTTGGACCCGGAAGCGTCGACGAATGTCGTGATTGGCGAGGAGGATGGCAAAAGCGTCAAGAAGTCCAACGGCAGCAAATTGAAAGGTAGGTTTGTTCGGGAGCTCTCCAAGCAGATGGAGGGGTTCGGTCGGTCGACGACCACTTGACCGATCGAATTCCAACCTGACCGTCGCCACTAACCTTCCAAATCGACCATTCCAGGCGCCTGCACCTCTCTGCTGACCAAGTTCGATATCACCCCAAAGGCGAGACTGCCTTTCCTGCTGTTGAGCTGCCTGATAGCGTTACTCCTAGTTGTTATTGTGTTAATGATAGTATTCTGGCCGACGGTGCCATATTTTATGAAAGCCGATGTTTGCGTCGACAAGGAATGCATCGAATCAAGTTCGCAGGTAATCAGACAGCTCAATCTCGTGATTAACCGAAAGACACGCAACAAACCCCGGCCTAAATTTAGATCGGACAACCGAATAACATGTGAAAGATTCCAAGTCTCTTCGAGTCCGGTGTCAAAGTGTACCAGCGCGTTCCATTTATTATTAGACGGCACCGCACCGCTTATGATTTCGATATTAACTGACATTTCCTTCGCGCGCCATCATTTGATGTGTGAACAAACACGATATCGCACACTCGCTCACATGAAAGGGACACAGCACATGACGGGTCGCTCTCCTCCCCGCGCGTCGCCCCAACGCCGCCAATGCATCTCGGCCAAGCACGTCCAGTCATTACGCAAAGCCAACAAAACGTTCAATGTTAATTTCAACAAATTAAATTCCAATCAGAAGAAAACATCGTAAATAAATAAGTTTTCAGATATTTGATGTGTTAAGCACCTAATTAACATCATGGCGGGATTATCTGGCCGGTCCAACTGTCACAGAGACTTGCGCGACGACGTTGTGGGAAACCACACGAACACACACACACCACGACGACGACGACGACAGTGACGAATGTAAACATCATTTAAAAGAAAATGCATCGGCTTTGATTGTTGACAGCCATAACTCTTGGGCGATGCCGCAAGCATTTCAGAATCAATGTTTGTTTGTTTATCAAGCGACACTTTGCGCGCCGAACGCGCTCGACAAGCAATGCGAATGGAACTGACGAGGAATCCGATTGGAACCGTCGAAACTGACAGGAATGTCAAAGCATGGCTGGGCGTGTGCGGGTGTTGGTGATGTGTGTTTAGGAGCGTTCGATTCGTTTTTCTTTTGCGAGCAAACAACGTGAATTTGTCTTCGTCGCCCATTTCTCATGCACACCGCGTCGATATCCATTTCAAATGCTGTTGACTTTTCCCGTCAGACAGTCTTTGGCTTCGAGATTGGGTTCTTGCATTTTTATCAAAATACGATTCACTCGGTCGAATTTCTTCGAGGAATTCTTCAATTGCCTCGAATTCCGTAATCGTTTGCAATTGCTGGCGACTCGAAGCGGATGAAAAATGATGAGCTTGTGAGAAGCGACCGCATCGTTTCGCCAGTCAATTTGACGGGTTTTAATGAATTGACTTGACGACGCTGACTTTGGTCGGACCTTTCGACTGAATGTAGGCCATATTCATTTATGTTGAATTGATGAGAATCCGCGACAGATGCGGCTGAAACGGCAAACCAATCGACCCGCATTGACGGAGCTTATCGACAGACTGATTTATCGCATACTTTCGCGACTGGTTTGACATTGAAAACGAAAATTCCATCGCAACAAGTTCACCGTTATGCAAAATGCGCGCCTCGTGCATCGTTTCGACTGAATCAGCGGCAATTGCATGGCAGTTTCTCGACCGCCTCGCGGAATGTAAACAAAAACTTGTTCTCTCAGCGGCCCGCCGTTATTTCGCGGCTGATGGTGTCTTGTTCCGTCCAATTGAGCGTTTGCGGTGCAACACGAGGTGGAATGTGCTGATGAAGCCATCGACATCGATTTTCGATTTTGTTGAAGCTATTTTCGGGATTGATGGGACTTGAAGTGTCAATCGGGCTCGCGTGGCCAAGATTTATTTCCGGAATTTCGATAAGAAAACCATTCGTTTTTCATTTATTTTTTCGTAGCTTCTGCTTTGGGCGAACACAAGTGCCGACACTTGCAGCGAACCATATGATTGGGCATGTGGCAAATTCAAAGACGAGTATCACGAGCACGACTTCTTCGGGATGAACGAGGGGGAATGGAACCAGGAGGCCTACAGCGAATACAATGGTAGGTTGCTGCGCTGGTGGTTGTGTCTGGCGCGAGTGATTGAGTCCTTGCAATTTCCTTGCAGAGATTTTCAACATGCACGCTTTGGTGACGAAGCTGAAATCGACACGGCTGTCGAGCAAAGTGCATTTGCTGCTGACCGGCCTCTACTCGTCTTGCATGAATCTGGAATCGCTGGACAAGTCTCAGGGAGACTCGGAGCTGAAGAAAGCCATCATGTATTTGTGTGAGTTGATTATTTTGGTCACGTCTTCATGTGAGACGACGGATGGACTGGCATTCATGATTTCGAACGGAGATAAGACGAAAACCGTTATTGCTTGAGTGAAACTATGAACCACTCAATTTGAGTGAAATCGGGTTCGAGTGTTTCCGGGTAGATGGCGCTGGTGTATATTCGCTTCTAACCGTTGCCAGCCAACATTCAATTTCTCGCGGGCATTTCCGCATCCCATTTGACTGGCTCGACCTATTCGGTGGATGGACTCACCTGCGCACTGAACAGACGCTTCAGAAGAAAATAGCCTACTAGGGCACCCCGAGGATTCAGCTATTTCTCAATCGTCCAAAATCCATGCAAGAATACTGGGCGAGGGCGGGAGAGAGCGGGAGCGGAATATTCCCGAGGAGCCAGCACAAACGGTCGTCCTTGAAACTCCAATGCAAAGGCGGAAGTAGCGGCGTCCGCAGTCCCTACTTCAGTGAAGTCCTGCGCAGTTCTTCGAAAAAAAAGCACTGACAAATTCCAGAGGAACAAAAGTCACTGACTTGTGCCGTCAGTCGAAGCGTTCCTCCAAAAAAAAACCAAGCAACTCAAACGTGATTGACGCATTTTCGTTTATTTTCGTTTAATTTAAATTACTGTTGATGATGGTTCGGCGGTAAATACACCGACTGCGATGACTGGGAACTTGATCCGCCAGACTCGTCGTGAGACACAGAGTGGCTGAAGCCATGACCTGATGCCGAGCTATCCTCGGCGGCTCCCAGATTTCCGGTTTGGTAAGCGGCTGTGAAAAGAAACGATTTCAAAATGAAGCTTCCGAACCGGCCGGCTCTCGCGAACTCACCTTGGATCTTCTCTTGCGCCAGCTGAGCTTCCTCCTGCGTCTTGTATTTGATGAAATACACCTCGGGCTTTGGCGGCTCGGTCGTCGGAATCGGCGGCAATTCGATATTCTCGTTGAATTCGGGCTTCTTGCTCAAAACGTAAACAATGGTCTTGTCTTCGTTTTGAGGCAGCACCGGAATGATTTGCGAGTTGAGTCCGTAGGTCGGGGCCTTGATGAAAATGATTTTGTAGTTCTTCTGCGGGCGACCGACGGTGACGTAGCGGGGTCCTTGCCGCTCCTCGGGATCCTCAGGGGCGGCGTGGACGTAGAAGTGCTTTGTGATGATTGGCTCCAGGGTCTGCGGAGTATCGTATTGCCTGCTGGCGCCCGACGAGGAGGATTGCGACTGTTGGTGGCTGCTCGTGAAGCCCGAGGCGCCCGAACTCGCCTGATGGTTGTAATTGTACTGAGAGCCTGCTTGGTTGCTGGTCGTTTGGTATGGCGGCAGTGGTGGCTCATCGTGAACGCTCGGCGGCACAACTGGACCGGATGGCGGCGGAATGTAACTGTTGATGACACGTTGCCCGGTGAAGCTGTCAATGTCTGGGGCTCCGTTCACCACATCATTCGTGGGCGCCGGATAGTCGTATGTCGGCTGCTGGTAGCCCGGATGATAGTGATGATTCTGACCTGCCAGATGACTGACATCGGCCAAAGCCACAACCAAAATGGCGGAAAAAATCTGTCACGAAAGAAACAAACGGATCGTTATGAAGTCTGCGTGCTTTTAAGGTTTTGCATAAAGCATTTGTCATTAGCGGTCGTCTCGCGTCGGCTCGCATCGCACCGCATCGCATGTGTGAACAATTTCATAAATAGATCGTTGACCTTATGCAACAGCAATTTCCTTTGCGATTCGATTCAAGAGAAATTTTCTAAATCGTTCGAAAATGAAATCTGCTCTGTTTTGCGCATGCTCATTCAGATATATGGATCACATGCCGTATCGATTCACTGATGGCCAATTAGACCGATCAAAGTGACTCAATAATTGATTATCTAATGGTCGCATTTCGTAAAATATTTCTTTTTTCTCTCTCTCTCTCTGTATCTCTCTTCTGAAAATTGCTCCAATAACACACGGGCCCGGATGCCCATTAAATGCCGCAAATCAAAGTCTCATGACTTATTTTGCTTTTTTCGGCTGTTTTTTTTTTCATTTCGTTTATGGCGCTTTCGACGATTTCGACTTAAGGTTAATTCATTCGCAACGCTTGGACATCACAAACTGCTAAACAAAAAAAAAAAAAAAAAATCAAAATTGATTTAGCGATTTCATTCGCACAAAATATATTCGTCTGATTTACGACTTGTCGATGAATTTGATGTGCTGTTATGCAGTCGACGCTCGACGAAGGTTGTTTTGAAACGTTGACGTCGTGCTTTCAACCAGCACCGGAATAACAATAAAGCTCATCGTTTTATTGATCATTATGACCGATCGATCCAGTTTGGGTGGAAACATTGTCGCTTTTATCGCTTGTTTGCTCTCGTTTTACCATCGCCGTGGGCAAGGTGAAGTTTCACTGGTGCGAATGTAAGTTTTCGTGAGATTTCCATATTCGACACGCGAATCGTGATTTTTCCCACACACAAACACACGCACATACACACACACACACACCGCCTCGCACAATGCCCGTATTCCCACATAGCACAATGCAAACACTGATTCAGTCCAATGCGACCTATGCGCGCCGGATGCGCAACACTTAATTTTTTCCCGTTTATTTATCTCGTTTTTCTCTTTCTGCCGGGCCGTTTCCAATGGCACATCACAAGCCCCTAACTCCAATCTGGGACTTGGGTCAACACTACTCCACCATCCACACTGCACGCATCCGACCGAATTGACCACTCACCGCAAATGCACGCATGTTCACCGATGGATATTCGCTACAAAACTGTTGCCCGTCCACCGATCACTCTCGCTTTTTATATCAAAACACCGGCTGGAAAATGCCAACTGGCTGGAGCCGTGGCGATATTGTTCCGTTGTGCTGGCCGTCGAACAACATTCACAATCGCAGAACTTGAATTTTAATGAGCTCATCGAGACTCATCATTACGCCGAATTTTTTTCTCTCTTCTTCGTCAAACTCATCTTTCGGTTCTTTACCGCATTTCGGTCAAGCTGAATAGAGCGTTTTTCACCTGAATCGTTCTACTATTTCACATGAAACTGGAATGACAGCGAGTCGAATGTGGATTTCGCCTATCGGATGTGTGTGCGTGTGTGTGTGTGTGTGATTCAAGCGAGATTCTCGAGGATGATTCTTTTGAAATATTTGCATAAATTAACGCTTGATCGCCATTATCAGTACTCTTGGATCCATTCAGGTCCGAAAATAACCCCGAAGTCATCAACCAGACGCAATTCTGAAGATCATGCGCTCTTTGTCCGGCATGGGATTTGCGACGGCACAAGTCTTGTTTATGACTCTGCCTGGCAGTGCATTGTGAGCCACTTGCCATTCCGCCGAATTATGAGTCGATGAACGTTGTGGTCAGTCGATTTTCCTGCCATTCGTCGATCCGGTTTATTGTTCTGTTTTTCACGTCGATCCGGATCGAAATGTGATCAAAGTGTCGTCAATTCGACATTCTCGTATAAACAATCATTCGATCACGACCACCGCAAACCTCTTTCAATTTGCATTTATTTGCGATCAGTGTTATATTTTCGATCGGTTTTTTTCGGCGATAATTCGTCGTTTCAAACTCATCAAATTGATTTCAGCCAACATTTGAAAGCAGTGGCCAACACCGATCCGGATGGAATCGATTGTTGATCCGAATTTTTTTGGCATTTCAATTTTAAAGCGAAAAGAAATGAATCGAGTTTGACCAGTTTTTGGTTTTCATTTTTTTTTTTTTTATTTGGAAAAAATTCTTGGCAAAGTCCCCGCAATCGGCAGCGTCACGTCAGGGATGTGATGCACTCGCTGGGAGTTTTGTTGTGTCGTTCTTGGCGGAAAGAGACGATTATTCAAAAAGGGGGAAAACAAAACAAACAAAACGCTGGACTTGTTGTGGTTGCGGTTGTTGGTTTGGCCAGACTGCATTGGCGCTTGAACGATACCGGAATGTCACGGTTGGTCATTTCATCCAAAGCAGAACATGCTAACGAGCAGAATTCACAACCGTCTGACGTCACCGGTCATCCAATCCGGATCTAATAGAAAATATCTGACGGAGTGAACGAACAAGACGAGAAAAAATCTCAAAAACCCGAAAAGAAAGAAATACGAACCGACGACCTTCTCGCGAACTGAACGGCTGCCAATTGTGATGCACGGCATGCGTCGTCGCATTTGAATTGCGAATGAGCAGAATTTGCATTAAACTGGCGTGTTGCGGGCGATTCAGTGCGTGGGTCAGCGGTGATGAATCGATTGTGCTCTTTAATTAGCCACATGATCATGTCGATTCGGGTGTTTGGTGGTGGTTTTATTGAGAGACTCTCCTTCGGCACTGGTTTGCTGCCGTTCGCATGAGAATTTATGGGCCGATGCCACGAGTGGATTCGTGACATTTCTATCACGTCGGGACCAATCCTGCGATCCCCGTCAAAGTGCTAACCGCGCGCTATTAATCTCATTTTTTTCGTCTAGGATGTGTCGTCTGGCATCTGCAGAGGAGCAACGCAGATCAATGCAAATGTCTCGAATGAATTGAATGCATAATTAATGGTGCTTTTATCCAAACATCAACTGACGATCCACACGTGATTTATGGCTCATGTTTTACGATCGTATCGCGCCAAAATCAATGGCATTCCATCCAAAATGCAAGGTTAATGATTCTCGAACGCCACAATAAACACTCTTTTTGTCTTCGAACAATTGGACATTCGGACCGACAGCTCTTTGTCTCCCTCGTTTGCTCGATGTTTTCGGAGATGCGATCTCTTCGAATGCCTTTATTCATGTGAACTTTTCGATTTTATCGTTTTTGCTGCGGGCTTTGTTATCGTCATTTGATAGTTGACGTTAAAACTGTGACGTCAAAGCTCCTTCCTTGCGGTCTTGTTTTTGTTTTCTCAACTTTTTTGGCAAATTTATTTTGTCGCTTGTTTTGATCGTCTCCATTAATTTTCTAAAGTTTATTGGCTGTTCAAATGCCTCTTTCAGGAATGTCTGATCGAAAATTTGATCGATGATCGACGCACTCGATCGTCTCTTATCGATTATTCAAATTCGATCCTTTGGCGGTGCTTTCGGGTCGCGACCACCCAAAATCGAATGCCAAAGTCGTACGTCGATGCAATAAAACGCGAAACCAGGAAATTCTAATTCAAAAACAGATGCTCTTGATTCGAAGTAATAAATTACAATGTTCGACTGACCATGCACGGCTATCAATTCGAAGAAGGCGCATGACCGCTCACTCTGCGGGCCAAAAATTACGGAAATCCTCGATTGCAACCTTTCATTCAGTTCATTCAATCGAAGATTGATAAATCACGACACCACAAAGTCACATCAAAAACACATCAGTCCGTTGCACGCAATCAACGGTTTCAAAACAATATCGACTCTGGCAGTGAATCCGAATTGTGTGTTCCGTTCTTTTGTGAATGATCGCCAGAGACTGAAACAATTCATAATGACGACGACGACGACGACAAGCGTTCCGTCCAAAGCGATAGACTAATTTATGAGAACGATACAGTCAAGGTTGGTCTTCTTTATCGGCAGCAGCCGCACCGTTCAAACTGGGCTTGTCGGTTGCCTGCTTGCCTGCCCACCTCTCCACAGCAACGCAATCGATTTTTCAAACATTCCAAATAGACCGAGTGCGAATGCGTGGCATCGTCTTTGATTCCGCAATAGGATTGATTTGTCAAAATCAGACCGTTGATGCACGCAGGCAAGCCGATTACAGTCGCATTTCGAAAATGGTCAAAATCACCGAGCGGCAATTCTCATTAACTCTTTTTTTCTATATTCGTCTTCCACTCCTCGCTGCTGTTGCGCTTAAATGATTATTAATTTACATTCTGTCATCGAGAATTATGGTAATCAAACATCCTTGTTTCGATAATTCGTCGCTGCTTTCGAGCATAATTCAATTTTCCAAGTTTTTTTTCTCGCCATTTTTTGCTGTTATCTCTTTTTGATTGCTACTTTGGCGTTGTTGTGATGGCAATTATGACGTTGCGACTGTCAATAGTTTAAAGACCCAGCAACGCAATGCGGAGGGACAGTAGCCGTTGGTGTATCGGCTTCGGCCAAGGTCCGTCGTGATAAAGGTCGCAGCAGATTGACAGCTTTTCGTTCGAATGGGGACCCACATTTCGGCGCTTCATCACCGGAGTTTTTGCTCGATCGCATATTCGGTTTAGTGTCAACGACCAAATAAACGATTTTTGTTTACTTAAATTAATTGTTTACTCGACGATGAACGTGGCCCGAGAGCCCCGAAATTGAGAAGCAACAATCGAAATGCTGTTTACGTTCATTGCATTCAAATGGTCCGGTCCGGTCCGGGTCACAACGACCGACTGCGTGTATTGCAGCGGATCCGCAAGCACAACATTCAATCATCGCAATTATTCGTTATTTGAAAATGTGATTTGACGACGGTCCCGCGAACTTGCTGAGTACCTGGGCGATGTGCGATGTGCGATGACTTGAAAATTAATTCAGTCTAGACAATTTGGCGGTTTCGTCATTCCAAGCGCTGGCTTCGGCACAATGTTTTCGGCTCGCGATGGACCGTTTTTTCTGCTCGTTGTGGCATTTTCTGAGCGCCTTTTTTCAACATCATAAATTAGTTTGGATTATAAATATTTGTCGAACTTGTTATTTGGAAATCAGTTTTGCGATTGGATGCGGAGAGATGAGATGCGATGCGGCAAAAAAGAGCCCAAAACACTTAATTTCCTGTTGGACGTCGAATCCTGAATTCGCATGGAAACCTTTTCGCAAGCAATGGCGTTGCAGCTGACCAAAGTTCTATTTTGGTTTCGAAATCTATGCTTCGCTCAAAGACCTTGACCGTAACGGAATTTTGTTGTTCGATCGAAAACATTCGGTTGTTTTGTTTCGTTTTCTTGCAGCTGGCTGGGTTTATGGTGACAAAGACAACTCGATCCGCGGAGCCTGGGTGTTCAAGGAAGTGCTGACAATGATTCAATCGAAATACGGCGTATTTCCCTTCTACAAAGTCTCCCTGGAGAACAAGTGAGTCGACGCGGCTAGACACCTTCCCCGAATACCCTCTCATTCGTCTGCTTGTCTCCCAACAGAAACTCTCATCCATTCGGAAGCATAATCACCATCTCAGAAGGTGAACTGGGACTTCCTCACAAGATGTTTTACAATTTGGAATCGCGTCATAAGGTACACGCTAATTGGCCGACCAATTTCGAAAGAGAAAAAAAATGAAAACGTTTAATCCAAAATCGATTTGCAGATAATTGCCGGTTACAAAATGTTGCTTCGAGATTTCGCCATAAATTTCGGTGTTGTCTCGGACCAAGCAAAACGATTTGCCGACGAGATATTCTATTATGAGCAGCGAATTGTGAATGTCATTCCGGCGGAGAGACGAAGCGCGATTTTGACACTGGCCGAAGTGGAACAATTGGCGCCAACGGTGAGTGGATTGGTTGTGTGTCGCGTCTCCGACATGAATTCACTGAACTTTGTGCTTTTGCAGTTGCCGATCATCCAATCGATTAAGACGATCTTCTCTCAGACGGAAGTCAATGAAAAGACGCTGATTTTGGTTCGTGACGTGGAAACGTTGCGTGAAATGGCGAATATTGTGTCGTCTTCAACAGAGAAGTCGCTCAACAGCTTCATCATTTGGTCGTTGACGAGAAAGTTCCTGCCGTTCATGTCGCAAGAGTATCGTGCCGCTTTGGAGGAATTCGAAAGTGTCATTTACGGCAACAAGATCACTCCACCGAAATGGTATTTCTGCACGAATCTCTTGAAAAATTGGATGCCCTTTGCCTTGGCAACGCTGAGGAGGAATCCCAAACTGATAATGGTGAGTTTGCTGCGTCTCATTCGGGACTCTCGTAAAACTGGCGTTTTGCAGGCTGACACCCAGGTGCATGACGCACCTCAAGGTGCCGAACGATTGAGATTCCAGCCAATCAATCTCGATCATGAGCTTCTGAAGCTGATTTTCTACCATTTGCGATTCGAGCTGAAGACGAAAATTCTGTTGAATCCCGCTTTCGATTCGGACAAGATCAATTTCATCAACAGTCGTGTAAGTCTGATGCTGGTCAGCGTGGAGATCATTCAAGCTCTGACCTCGTTCCAATCTGAAACTTTTTCCAGCTGTCCGAAGTCAAGCTCCAAATTGGCATTCCAACGGCAATCCTTCAATCGGACAACTTCCTCAACAGCTATTATCACGAGTATTTGATTCAAACTCTGCACTTCCTCGACAACATTGAATGGAATTGGAACTTCCAGAAGAAGAAGATGCAAGAGTTGCTGACCAGCGGCAATCGCACTGATAAGTAAGTTGATGCTGTTTCGTCTCAAATGTGAGATTCTCATTTGGAACATTTTCAATTCAGGATAATCGCTCAGTTGTTCCCATTTGGCGAGCGAGATGGCAAACATGTTCGTTATGCAGCCGATTTGAACACGATTATCGTCAGTGAGTCAGCCCTCAACAAGCCGTATTTCCATCACAAGTACCCGATGTGAGTGTGTGCGAGCCTCGACCACGACGAGGCCTTCCTCGGAACGAATCGAAGAGTAAATTTTCGAAAATGATATTTTCAGTGCGGTGAATTTCGCTCGGATCGGCTTCGATGTGACCGAAGCGCTGCTGGAGGCCGTTTTTCTCTTTGGCGAGCAATACAAAGAGCAACACTATCAGAGAGCATCGAGCACAACGAACCTCACCGGACGGTTCACAGTCGAGTCGACGACCTGTTTCGAGAAGTATGATTCCGCGCTGAAGGTCGTAGAGGGGCGTTTTAATGAGACTCCTTTCATTTCAGCAACATTAATGCATTCGAAATTCCGTACAAGGCGAAGGCATCGCTCATATCGGAAGTGCTCTCCGGGCGATTCACATTGAACGCGCTGAAAGCCTTCCAAACGAGCGTCGATGCGAACACTCCAGTGCCGGACACTCAACTTGGCGATAGGATCACATACGACCTGTTTGAATTGCGCGATTACCGGCGACAAGCCGGCTTGCGGTCATACGACAACACACAGCTGTTCAGCTTGGCGCTGTTGCAGAGGTCGTGCGGTTTTACGCACAGCCATTACGATCAGTACAAACCGTTTGTCGAGGGCGAACTGGCCGACCAGATCAAGTGAGTTCAGTCAGTCGGAATTTTCCCGAAGAATCTCCTTCATTTTATCGCTTTCAGATTCAAAAAACTGTGGGATTTAATTCCGGACATTCCGACATCGCTCAACTGCCCCAAGACAACCGACTGTTGAGCATCTCAAACTCAATTGAAACAATTTGACATTCGTTCGTGTAAGATTCGATGACTCAGATGGATTTGCGCATCGGAGCCTCCTTTTAATTAATTACTTACTTTCTCGTGTTTAAGTCATTCTTCAGCATTCGGATAAGCGTGACATTTCTAAAGCAAAAACAAAAACAAAATTGAAATTGCCGAACTTTGTCGAGTTGTAAATTATTTTTTTTTTATTTTTGGTAGCCAATGAGATGTTCAAGAGCTCTCTCGGTGAATGCTCTCTATGCGAACGGCAAATGAATTGTAAGCTGAAGTAAAATAAAAGTTTTTCTTTTCGTAAAAAAAAAGCTCTTTTTTTTGTGTTTTGTGGGAAATCATCGATACAAATGAAGATTGGTGGTGACGAGCACACGGATGGTTTGATCGAGGAATGCACAAACAGCCAGCCCCAAACGATCGGGGTTCCAGTCGAAGCAGTTTACCGGCTGCGTCGTCACTGTGGTGGCGTGAAGCATTTATAAGAATGATGAAGCGTTGAATCGGACAATTCAACATGCAACATGAAAAGGTGGTGACGAAGCCATCAAGGA
>JANSTV010118041.1:0-18387 GCA_027564135.1 Lestremia cinerea
AATTATGTTATTAGCTGTATGATGATGCCAAGTTGAGTTTTTAGTCGTGGTGAACGGCGCACAGCATCCGTAACAGCATTCGGTAATGCTTGTCATTCCATCATGTCACCCCGTAATGGGCTGAATAGCGTTACGGGGAAGATTGTTATACGTCATTTCCCTCTTTGGGCGGTTGGAAAACATCCAACAACCACCCATCGACCCCATCAACATCAGCCCCGTTTACCACTCACTCCAATCGGATCATCATATTCTGGTTGGCAAAGAGTCGAACGAAAAACGAAAAAATTTTTGCGGAATAATGCTCCGACATTATCTCGGTAATTCCTTGACTCGCTCAATTTCACGCAACTCAATCTGTTATCCATTGCCTTTGTCGTTGATGCAATTTTCAATGGTATAATTCACTCGGCAATGATTCCGAAACATTTAATTAAACTTGAAAAACGTGATAGATTTTCACACTGGCGTTTTCCCATTCATGGAAATCGAATTCAAAACCGAAAATTCAATTTATTTCTGATAGTTTTGGTATCGACCGGATTGAGGTAATCCGCTTATTGGAACGTCAGTTGCGGTATTGGCCGTGATATTGAAACAATGTCAGAGGATTGATTCATAAATCAAATTACACTAGAAAATTCGTTATAGTTGGCATCGTTGTGTTCCCTTCGTCATCGTCGAATGGAAGTTATGTAGTTTCAGCTGCAGTCGTAGCGTGTAAAATGTCAGTGATTGGCGGTATAATGCGACGTGTCGACGATACATTTTCTGTTTACGTTCGGTTTTCTAATGTTTTGACGTCGGTTCACAAATGACGCAGTCAATGAATGGGTTCCATTCAGTAATTTTATGCAAATAATATTATCACAACGCTCGTACCGTGACACAGCATCAATGTGTGGACTAAGCGCCGGTCTCTATCATGCGTTGGTTTTTCTTGCAAAGCTTTCGATTTTGGATGAAAAATACGCCCAACGAAGTCAAGTCTTCTTGGAAGGGATGTTGAGAGTATCCGATAAAATGAGCCTTAGCGAAATCGAGTCAGAGCTAAGAATAGATTTGTGAGAGATTTGTTCCGCTGGAGAGATGCCTAAATACGAAGAGATTTCAATATCAAATGACATTAAAGACGATACTCGACCCCTGTCTTGTTGTGCCCGCATTTCCTCGCTGCTTTTCGCACAAACATCCAAGCAGAGGGTCCTCAACGTCACTTCAAATCAAATGAAAAATTTGAGATTGTCGCTCGATGAGCTATTTTAACGTTGCTTGGCCGAGTGGAAAGCAGAAACTAAGGCGTTAAAACGACTAAGTTGACTCGTTGAAGATTGTGAAATGAACAAATAAGATGTTTCCACGAACGAAACGGAACCGTCTCCCTTCGCCACTTAGCAGCTCGACCGTAATGAAGCACACGCAATGCATTCGCTCCAGTCGCAATTCAACAAAGGCATTTTGCATCGTTTAATGAATGTGCGTGCTATAACACCGTTTATGGGGCGGGCATTCTTCACCAAGCAATAAATTATGGATGAAAATAATCATAAAATTCCCATTTACGAAGCCAAAACTTGTCGCCTTGACATGAACTTTTCGCTCACACTTTTCCACTCGCAAGCCATTTGCGCCCATTTTAATTTTACGATCTGCTTCTTTTCGGCTTGCATTGTTTGACAGCAGCTCTTGGTCGGAAACAATGAGAGCGCGTCTAGAACAATTCTTAATTCAAAGTAAGCTTCCGTTGCCTGCCAGTTTTTCAGGGAATTTTCCCCATTGTTCTTTTGTTTTCTTTTTTGAATTGAAAGTTTTCTGCTCGAAATCATATTTCCGTACGGTCGTCATTGTGTTTGATTCCAACGAAATACGAAACAGCATCCGAATTTATTGAGGCGAATCGTTTCTCGAAAACAGCTCTCGTTGAGATTACGTCTGCCCGTCAGTACATTCCGTCAGATGCACATTCCGAGAAAGGTATTCGATAGCCGTTCGCTTCGTTGAGCACGATGAAATTCCGTTTCACTACGGAGCTGAGATTCCAAAACTTTTCCAGAACCAACGGGTAGTTGTTTAACAAAACGTCTCGTTAACATCACTCGAGCATCTGATGCAATGTGCTCAGTGCAACGCCCGTGTCTATCACTCATCACGCCCTGTGCCACAGACAACGCTAAGAACGTGTTTCCAGTCACTCATTCGCAAATATTTATTCAATTAATCGGATCGAACCCTTCGTAATGAGAACAATCAATCGTCATTCTACTGTCATTCGTCCGATTCTGTTGACGCTTTTCCGACTGTTTGGAAAACTTTTGTGTGTGCTCAGAAGCAATAAGTGTAAACAATCACCGCGTGTCTGCGCTTGTGTCTCTGTCGACTGGCGAGATGGTGATCATGGTGGGTGTCACTCACAATCCGCTAATATTTATGTTTGAAGTGGTGATCCGCCGGGGAAGTTCACGAGCTCTTCTCTCTTCTTCCTTCAGTTGCTCTCACTCCAACAAGTGAATATTTTTTGCTCTCTTCTTTTCGCTTTTTTTCTTTTTGCATCTAAAAATATCGATTGTTTGCCAATTTGTGTTGTTTGATTAAGTGACGTTTGAAATCAGGCCAAGCCAATTCATTCGGTTCGGCATTGCTGCCAAATATTTGCGTTGAAATGTTTATCGTGAATGAGCATACGGTCGTTTGTGCCTCGGTATTTGATTCATTTCCTGTTGAAGAGGTTGTGAATGGGACCGGGGGCAGAGCATTGGGATGAATTTGGTTGATCTGCATCCGAAAGCATTTGTTTCGGAATTCAATTAGCGCGAAACACAGACAATCAAATAGTTTGGTTTTTCTCGACTGGAAAACACTCAGCGCTCACTCGATGGGGATCAACGGAGAGGGTTGAATATATTCAACAATGCAGCTTTGCATGGATGGGTATTTTTGGAAAAGATTTCATACAGCCTCATTAGTCGGTAATAAATCCTTTTAGAAGAGCCTGAGAGGCAACCAGACGAGTCTTGCTTTCGCCAATTTCACTTCAATAATGCCCGTATCGATCAATCTAAATTTATCCGATTTTCATTCGCTCGTTTCATTTCCCGCGAAATTGTTCGAGTTATTTCCGCGCTCGGAAATTCAATGGCCCTCAACGACAGCCCAATTAAATTGCAGATTACATGGATTACACGGATTGAATTATTTAATAAGCCATTCTGATTGAACCGTCGAGAAGTCAACGAAATTCTGATAAATCGTTATTGAATCGTTTTTTAAATGGCTTTCCTTATCATTCGGACGCCGAGCGGAAAGCCAGGTTGGACAAAACACGAAATCAGTGTTCATTAAAATCACTAAATAAATAAATACATTTCCGCCGAGCACACACTCGAAATGCGGTACCGCTTAGCGGACATCGCAATTAGTGGAAATGTTCATTAAAAACGTAAATAAAATGGTGCCCCGAGGCGTGCTTAAATATTAAATGAAAACGGTGTCGAACCATTAAATGGAGACAGACATAAATTTGTAGTGACAACTATAATTAATCGAATGCTACCGTTCGATCGATTACTGTTTTAATAATATAATAATAATGATAATAATTTGTTGTTTGCGGTCAGAGGTTTGTATTGTTCCGTGAAATCGCGCCCATTTGGCGGTTGCGAGTGCACGCAGTGAACAACTGGTGGGGGTGTGTTTCTCTGAGGAATTCGAATTCGAACATTTTCGCACTAGAATTCGAACAGATGAAAACGACTTCGAACAGTTTCGATAAAATTCGAACACTTTCGATAAAATTCGAACAGTTTCGAAGTAGTTGTCATATGGCCTGGAAATGTCGCCCGGAAAAATGCCCTCCGAGTTGAATTTTCCAAAATGGCCGAACAGTTTCGAAGCGGGAATTCAAACAAGATTTCGAATAAGAATTCGAACAGTTTCGAGCAGGAACTCGAACAAAATCTCGGACGAGATTTAAAACACTTACAAAAGAGGTGGTCATTTGCAGACCGTGCCCCGCGACGGCGTCCATCAAACCGCTTCACTTTTCCGCGATTAAAACTTTCGGTTTGACCGCGCTGGCAAATGATTGAAAGCGAACGATGAAACGTTTTCTAATTAAAGTTCAACAAATCCCCTTTGCTTCAGCCGCAGATCCGGCCATCATTTAATTGAATGTAAAAGACGAAGCAAGGCGAGCATCTAAAACTGTGCTGGTATGTTGTTGGGGCGCGTCGATTTCGGGTCAGAAAACACATGGCACCCGTTAGCCATTCCAAAGTATCGAGTAACATTGTCGTTGTGTCCTTTTTTTAATCTTTCAGTTTGTAAACATTGAATTGGGTTTCATTTTGGGCCGGACCGCCAAGCCGTTCCGACGGAAGGCCAATAAATTTGATTTGCGCTGTTCCTGTTCCGTTATTCTTTGAAAAGCGGATTACCGTTGTGACGATGCATCCTTCATGAAATACGATTTCTGTTGGGCTCATTCGGCCATATCAAAAACTCATTATCCATTTTTGGGTTTTCCTTCCGTTCTTTTCGCCGAAATTTCTCAACGAAATACACGTAGCCGTTTCGAGTTGCGTTGTTCGAGGAGAGAAATTGTTTGTTCTTTTTTTTCGAAAAGAAACTACATTTTGATTGAGTCTCTCGTGTTTCATTTGCCTTTGAGTGATGCATTTTCTATGAAAGTCGCCAGCTTGAATTCCATTCCATCATTCCGGTTGAGAATTAATGAAAAGTATTCACTTTGTGAAAGTTCATTCGAGCATGAATTTTAATCCACAAACATTGAATTGAATTGGAATTCCTGAAGAGTCTATGTGCCGTGCTTTCATTGAGATGAGTGCCACGAGGCACAATCAAAATTTCTCCGAAATGCATGCAATTAATTATGATGTCCATTCAATCGGATTGAAGTCCATTTTATGACAAAGCCCTTTTACATTACCGTGTGCAATCAAACCGCATTTTCGCTGAACCTCAATGGGAAGGGTGGCTACTTCAATAGTGGACCTAATTAAGCGCGTCAGCAGGACATCGGTTCAGTTTTTCGACTAATTGATTCCATCGATTTTTGTTCAAAAAATGTTTGTCTTTCGACTTGGCAACGTTTTTGACAAATATCAATATCCCGCCATTCTGATGACCTAAATATCATCGTTTTGTCGCTTCCATTCGAAACATTATTCTCACTCACAACAAATGCGTTCTCGGAAAATATAATTGGACGACGACTATCGCCTTTCATTGCGGACTCTCGGGCGCCGTATTTCAATCGAATATTCGCTCATTTACGATCAATATGTGCTCGTTGGCCCCGAACAGAGCTTTGTTGAACTTTTTTCCGAGTATCAAACAGGCATCGAATAGAAGAACATCAAGAAGATAAAAGCTTGCATTCCGTCGATATGCATCAATTCAGTCAGTGCTCGAATGCAGTCCGAATTGGCTGAAAAACTGAATGAAAAGCAGTGGTAGATTCAGACGGTGGCAACACTCCTGTCATGACTATTCAATTCAAATGGGAATGTCGTCTACTGACAGTTAATCACAACAAAGATAGTGGATCACATTTGCATGTGCCGTTGTTGCAACAATTTGCACGTAATGCGCTTTTAAAATCCTGTCAAATGCCTCGCAAAATGGCAAACACATGAACGTCGAAAATAATGGCAGCGATAACGAATCACGAACATAATCATTCATTCATTCATTGTGTCGGGTTGCTGGGCGAGAAAAAGAAGTCGAGAAAATGCCATTTCACTCTGATGCGAATGTGGATAATTTTGAGCGAAAAAATAATATTGCATGCATGCTCTACCGATGCCACCGTACATGCAAGCGTCGCATATGCGGTGGCATCTGCAATGCAAGCCACCCACACACGAGCACGAAATGTGAACATTTATTATGTTATCTCTTGTTCGATTCGCTGTAACACGATTACCAACGATATCCCTATTGTGTGCGAGAGCCATTTCGATCGCGTTCGCTCGTCCATGCAAGGCGTCGTCGGGAAATGGTTCGAACGGTAAATTTCTTGCAATCGCTGTTCGAAATGGAACCATCGATATTGAATCACCTCCGCTGTGGGGGGGAATAAGTTGGGGACGTGTGGGAGAAGGTCGACGTAATTGGAAAACTCGATGATATCGTCATCGAAAATTAACGTGTTGCGTGCGTTACTTCCGTAAATGTCGCGTCAAGAACCGTTATGTATGGAAATGTCGACATGAAATTGTCCAACCAAAAACATTCAACAGTTTTGCGTTGCTCCGAAAAGGTTCTGCCATTGTAACCGCACAATAAGCTCCATTCCATTTCGTTTTATGACGAAATCATTCATCCGGCAACGTCTTTCGATACTTCCTCTTCCTTTTCATTCACATTTTCGCAAAGCAAATCGATGAAGCTCGTCGCACAATTCAATGAGCTCAAGCACGTCCATTGAATCATATTCTGTGGTCGTCTCCACTCCTCCCCACGTGCGGTGAAGCGTATCATTCGAATTGTGGACGATAAAATCAAGCAATAATTAAATTATTGATTGGTTTTCTTCGCTTCAAACATTCGCCGATAAGAGAAAGAAGAAGAAGGAAAGAGAAAGAAAACAATGAAAAAAAAAGAAAATATTAATAATTTTCTTTTGTCGATTTTTCCGATGCTGACTCGCTTCTGGAATTCCAAATCAACATCCGAAATCATTCAAAGAAACAGTTCTCGCATTGACTTGAAATGAACTCATCAGCCCGAATATTGACTGGATCGGGTCGAGTTGAGTCGAGACGAGTCAAAATGTAGCAAATGAACCGTTAAACGTTTCGAAATTTACTCCGGTTATGACTTTGCAGACGTTCAAATCTATTGTTAATGATGTGCCACACTGTTTTCATGTGGAAAAGAGATAGTAAGAAAGAGATAGTAAGAAAGAGATAGAAAGTAAGAAGAAGAAAAATCTAAAAAATTCATTTTGAAATTGTTTTGAAAATTGCATTAGCAAAATCAAAAGTTTCTCAAGAAAAACGAAGAAGAAGGAAAAACTTTGACATTTCGACGATCGTCGGGGAGCCAATGGAGCCAATGGAGTCAATGGAGCGCCAACAAAAGCCAAATAAGCCGGAGCAAAAGAAACTGCAACAAAAAGTGAGATGCTCACAAATGATAAATGGCACAGCAATCATGAGCTGAGGGAGAATTGAGTGATGCGAGGGCAAATTGGATGGGAAGAGATGCTTTCGCTCGAAATAAAAACATCATTTCGTCGATTCGACTCGACGATACACGTCGATACACGTGACGTTGCTAAACTCGCCAATGAACACACACACACACACACACACACACACATATCATCATTTCCTCGATGAATAGTTTCCAATAGGATTTTCCATGGGATGCGTCAGTGCCTCATCGAATTATCCAATGATTCGGATTATGTGTTCGCTGATAGCCGTGTGTCGTTTCATTGTTGTTCCGAATGCCACACACGCGTCGGGTTTATGTTCGATCTGTCTATTTTGGTTGTGTCAACAGCAATCGTGTTGATTTTTCCATCACCATGAAAAGTGTATCTGCGAATGCTTTCGATTCGATCTTCGATTATTAACAGCTATTTCGCCATTTATTTGTTTCGTCTGGGAATTTGTTAGGGCAAAACCGCATGAGAATGACAGAGCGTTTGGAATGTGTTGGTCAAACATACACAAACACACAAACACATGCACACTGTGAGGTTGACCGTCTAAACGCGTCACTGGCAACACCAAGCTAATGCTAAAATTCTCTCTTTTCATTTTCAGAAAATCGGACAAATGAATTGTTGACATCCGGTGCGGAAGTGAGTCAAATCATTGGTGACCGAAACCCAGTTGAGCGATTTGTGGCAAAATGAATGCGGTCCATGGCAATTTGCACACTTCAACCAGTTTCACAGCAGAATAAATTCCAGTTGAGTGTGGTTTCAGCATGTTGAAACGTTTAAACGAGATTCTCGACAATGTCTTTGCCGTGATTGGTCCTCGAAAGAGAGAGAGCTGTCTGCTTTAATGAACATCCGGAAATGGCTGCAATTAACGAAATGCAACGTTTGTCAAGTGAATTGAGCATCAACTCTCAAAACTATTCCAAAATGGACTGTCACTTGAACACAAAACAGTTTAAGCCTCAGAGCTCAATCAAAGCGATTGCAATGTGCTCATTCAAATGTGAAAATTATTTGAAAATTTAAATTTCGATTTTCATGAAAATTTAAATGTGAGAAAATTTCGATTAAAATTTAATAAAATAAAAAAAATTGGCCCGGAATAAAACCGTTCGCGTCATGAGTGATCCAACCGATGAAACGTACACAGAAGCCTTTTACAACAACACAACCATTGCGATTCTGGTGAATGTAGCGAATGCAACGCGAAATCAACAGCCGGCATGTCGCGAAGAGTATGCACCGCACGATCATTACAATGCATTGGATTTCTGGCTGAGCGGCATTCTATTGAATCTGATTGGTGTGGTCGGCATCTTGGGCAATATTCTATCGATGGTGATTCTGTCGAGGCCACAAATGCGATCGAGCATAAATTATCTATTAATTGGATTGGCCCGTTGTGATACTGTTCTCATTGTAACGTCAATGCTTCTGTTTGGCATACGTTCAATTTATCCATACACCGGCTACATGTTTGTGTACAATTATCATATTTATCCGCAAATTGCGCGGTACGTGTTCCCATTGGCGACGGCTGCACAAACGGCCAGCATTTACTTGACATTGATGGTATCGTTAGAGCGTTATGTTGCTGTTTGTCATCCATTGAGAGCGGTAAGTTTGTCTCTTCTTTTTCTTATGTTGTCGAAGCTTTCTCTACCCATTCGGCCATTTGTTTTAATGATTTCACACAGACATAACGGTCAATGGGTGGTCTCGCATGGTCATTCTATTTTGTCGTCAATTGAGTCGTTCACCCTGGACAACTTGATTCCGACCAATTGAATGGCTTAACCATAAATTTTCCAATGAGAATCTAATTGAAAATTATTTTCCATTACATTTCCAGCGGGCTCTCTGCACATATGGACGATCCAAGGGATATGTAATATTCTGTGTAATCTTTGCTGTTTTATACAATTTCGTCAAAATTTTCGAAACACGTGTCATCGATTCTGATAGCACGGTTCATGGCCGCATCTATTGTGTGTCACCGACAGAATTTCGACGAAATCCACAATACATAAAAATCTACATCCATTGGTGTTATTTAGTGGTTAACTATTTCATTCCATTCATTGGCCTATTGATATTCAATTTATTGATATGGAAACAGGTGCGGAAGGCGAATCGCGAACGGCAAATGTTATCGCGAACGGAAAAGCGTGAAATCGGCTTGGCCACCATGTTGCTGTGTGTTGTTGTTGTATTCTTCCTATTTAATGTATTAGCATTGTATATTAATATAATTGAAGCATTTTTCGCTGAAATCAAAGATGAAGAAATTCTCTATTCAAATCTCTTAGTCACATTGAATAGCAGTGTAAATTTCATAATTTATGTGATATTTGGTGAAAAGTTTAAGCGAATATTTTTGCAATTGTTTTGCAAGAGACGCATTGGACGTGAATCACCTGATGGTTTAATGCATGACGATAGCTCGTATTCATGCAATGGTGATGTGAATCGCAGCTCAAGTCGCTTTTCGCGACATGGCACACAGAGAAGTAGCACCCGGAATGGTCACAGTTTGAAGATAACGCGATCGGTTCGGGTGCGAGCACCGTCACCGGGACCGTGTGTTTACTATCCGGCCAGAGACAGTACACGAACCACCGTTGAAATATCCAAGAACGGTTATGACTGGGAAATAAAAAACGCCACCGTTACATCAGGACTATTGTAAGTCTGTCTCGAGGTCGTGCAGATTGAATTATGCTTTTTGTATTGTTTGAGAGACAAGCGATTAAGACTCAGCAGACCATGCAATTTTATGATAGGGAACTTTGCTTTAAGTTAAATAAGTTACGTAGTCAGTGGAAAGCTGTCGATTATGCAAAAACTTTAAATGAATGTTCTCTGGCTCACGAGGCTCTATTCACAAGCCATTTCTAATTGCGTCCGTTGAGCAAGTGAATTAGGAATATTGTGTAATTCTACATATACCAAAGAATGCAGTACTGAATTTGAGTAGAAAATCTATTGTCGTCAATTCTATTGTGTGTCGTTTTTTGTTTCGGTATTCATCCGAAATAAAATATACGGGAATTTTAATCTAGTTTTGGTGCAAGTTAATCTGAACTGCAGTTGGTTCGTTGGAATGAACGTACTAGAACGGTGTACTAGAGCGTTGTACTAGAACGTTGTACTAGATGAGGGTATTAGCTTAGTGTACTAGAACCACGAGACTGGCATATTGGAACGTCGTACTAAAATTTCATACCACAACTGCGTACTAAAAAAAAACCGAATTCACCAATTCTCAACTTTGTGAATTTCTTTGTGGATCCTTAGAAATCAAATTGAATGTAAAATCAATGTAAATATCAAACTTACTCATCAACAAATGATGAAATTTTAATCAAAATGAGCAACAAAAAGAACAAAAAAAAAAGCAAATCAAAAATGAATAAAGTTTTCTTAGATTTTAAGAAGCAAACAAATTAATCAAATGTCATATTAAATTCAATGAAATAAAGTCAGATAATTTTATGCAAAACAAATGAACAATGTCTTTTTAATCAAAGAGAAATGACCAGAAATCATTTGAGACGACAATGTGGCCATTGGGGGCAGGATGAAGCGGCAAACATCACTGAAATGTAAGGTAAATTGTTGGAGCGACCACATTTTCGAGATTAAAAAAATTGCTACGTGATTCTCGTCGGTTTCTCTTTGTCTTCAACGGAACGCACTTTAATCGCGTTACTTTCATGACAGCAAACTCATGAAATGGAACACGATGAGTCGCGAACATCATGCAAAATGGTGAAAACGGTGCAGTCGTTCATTAACTCCCAATGGGATTGTGTGCGAAGGAGACTGCATTAATATTCCAGTATTTAATTTTCAGATGAGTTTCAATCAGATGAGCTTTAATAAAACATGAATATTTCTTCAAGCGATAAATCATATTATATTTCATGGCCACCGTCAATTGGGGGGATAACCGATCGATCTTAAACACTTCCGGCTACTGAGTGCGATGCGACTCGTCCATCGGATGAAATATTAAAACCTCCTGCTGGCCTAGATATTCGCCGTAGGACCCTTTATAATCCGCCATTTGTTCATCCCGAACGAGACGAGTTCCATGAATTTTTCCAGCCGAAACCATTCACCGTGGCATTGTAAACAGGCAATAAATGCCTGAACCATCAGACAAATGATAATCAACCCTTTATTTGCCCAGTAGGTGGCTGACGCATCGTTCAACCGCAACAAATTAATTTGAAGCTCACCTGGAAACCCTGAACCATTTTATGGGTCCATTTTTTTTCTCATACTTTCCAGTCCAACTTTAAGATTAAAATATGTGGCCGCAAATCGAATGAAGGATTCTCATTGAAAACACTGAGCGAACCCCTTCAACATAATTGGCTTGATGAGTATTATCTGAAAACGAAATTCATCGGCTTTCTCCCGTTAACCGGCAAGCCAAACCATTCAGCCAGTCAACGCAGAAGCCCATTCTTTGACCTCATTCGCATATCCAAGTTCATTTCAAAGAAAAATATTTTCCTTTTTCGCCTCGAACGATACACCTTTCTGCGACACAACCGCGCTCATTCGGAGAAGGTGTGTGCGGGTGCATTGTTTGCTTTGAATTTTCAAATCAAAATGTCTAATGAAATTACGAAAGCAACAAGCTGATTTTCCTTTCTCGCTTTCTCACACTCTCTGTCTTTCTCTCTCTCTTTCTTCTTCCATCTTCACTTTCTCTCTGAACCAGAGACTGCGGTCTACTCAACCCGAGCCTCCAACATCGAGCCAATTATGCCTGCCAAGAACCGAATAAAACTTCATCCATTTCGCAACAGTCAAAGTTTTTATTGGACTTCACTCAATTTGTATAAAGCCTGCCTTTTCCGTAAGCAACACCACATCGTCAGCCGTTTTAGATTTCTCTTTTTGAGTGAAAATGAAAAATAAAAACATATTTGCATTGAAATTCGGTTTCAACTTAATTTAATTACACTTTTATGAAGGTTGTTTCGATAATGCTTTTTTCTGGTTTTGCTTTTGGAAATAATTTCAACAAAGTTGTCATATTTTCCAGTGAATCATTCATATTTAACATCCGGCACATTTGTTTCTCTTGAAACTTCGCGGTTTGGCGGCTTGGAAGAATTGTGTTCGGGAAGGGCTTCGAAGAGTTTGATGCTTGACGAAGCATTCATCCAAAACGCCTCCCATTAATTGAAAGCATAGGCCTGTTTGTGAGAAGAAAGCCTCGCCTGAAATGACCCATTACCTCGATATCACCTGCTAAGAGCATCCAAGCCGTTCAATGTGCCCACGTGCGTGGCATTTGACCCGAATTCGACGGAAAATCTAGTCCATTTTCAGAACGATTCGGTGCATCATCCATCAACTGCGTGGGCCGTCGGTGATAAACTACTGTCTTCATTACAAAATGTCACGCACTGATTTTTAGATCGTCAGTCATCAATTCAGATGAAATAAAAAGGCGCTCCTCCGCACGAAGACATTCGCTGGAAAATATCAAAGACGTTGCCAAAGTGACGGTTTATTCAAGAATTTAACCGCTGATCTCAATCTTTCCGGTGGTTTTGGATGTGTAAGCAAAGTCTAGATAAAGATCATGTTGGTAGGCACTGCATGCAGCCCTTCAATCATTGGGCGTCTTCAGTCGTGTCGGCAAAGGGACATCATTCGATGCCTGATTGGGGAATTGCCTCTCTGATTACAATTCGATTATCACAAAAACGCAATCATCATCTTATTTCAACTCCACAAACTTCTCTCCTCGCAACGCGTTCTGCTGTGACGTCAACTGCACAACGACACAGTTTCAAAGCTTATTTCTTGGCAACTTGTTTGCCCGGCAAACATGTCGATATCGTGCGAGCTCTTCGTGACATTAATTGCGAATAAACAAATCAAAACTTTGGAAAGATGCCTGCAGTTGGGTGCGCTGCAAAAGTTGTCTCGGTTGGGCAAAGCCTTCGTGGGATGTTTGCTTTCAGTTCGAAGTGCATAACTTTTCTCAGAATCTGAATGTCGTAAATTGTGTTCGAAATCGATAAAGCATAGTTTGATTGTGTTGCCGCATCTGAGGAATAGTTGCGTTCGAAGATTGCCTGGCTAATTTGGTTGGAGAGTTTGAAGCCCCCGCGGAGGAAAGACTCGTAAAGTGATTTGCAGCACGTCTACGGTGGTATGCATGCAGAGCAGAAAAGAAACCGGAAGATCTGTTTTTGTCTCTTTCTTTCTCTCTCGTTCTTTCTCTCTCGAGCATTGTTCACCATTAGCAATCGCAAAAATGAGCAAAGACGAGGCAAAACATCGGCATCGAACCTGAAATTGAATAACACGTTTTCACTCGAGAATTCACTCGAGATTTTCCCAACACAAAAGACGAACATTCCGCGTGCAACAAGCGACATAAAATCAAAAGGTCGCATACCAAATGGCATTTTTCCATAAAAACGAAAGATTTTCAATCGGAAAATATACCTTTGCTGTTTATGGATTCTGGTATTTATGTGCGGTATGCCGCTTGTCGCCGGTTGCGGTTAGGCTTGACGGTGACGTATGCTCGAGACATTTGAAAAGGGAAGCCGAACACAATTTTATGTTTTTCCTCGGAATGTGACCGATTGAGTGGGTGAGCGATTCGAAAGGAAATTGTGTGACATCCGGAAGAAGGTGGCGACCACACTGACGTCCATAAGGTGTCATTTGAATATCAATTTGTCCAAGAGCAGCCGAACAAAATACATTGAGGTCAACGTTCTCACGTTGATGGCTCAATGGAGGGCCGTTAATGGACACAAACAATAAGCACGCCGTTTGGTGTTGCCATCGGGCGAAGGAAATGAACATTGTTGATTTATCACCGGATACCCCAGTGAGTGACAGAGATTGGATTTCATTCAGAGTGCTATTTGCCCATCGAAGAATTTAGTTACATCGTTGGTTATTCACGACATCTTTCGCATCGACCACAATGCAAGAGCATCGCACAAGGCACTTTCTTCACTCAGTCACTCAAAAACGCGTCATTTCATTATCGTTCATCTGGTTGCTTAGCGGATTACCTTTACAGGCTTCTCTTCGACCTTCACAGCGAAAGCTCATCCCACTGATTTCCCAGAAAATGAGCGCAAACACACAAACAAACAAACAAATAAAAATATTAAATTACCCGCATGTCGTTGATCACTTTGAATTCGCCACAGTGACTGATGTCTAGCGAGATTCGACGAAAAAAACACGACGAGGAGAAAAAGAACTGAAGGGCAAATTGGCCAACACAAAAAAAATATAACGGTAAAACAACTGTTTTTGATGTTTATCGTTTGCCAACGCGACCGTTGCCTACCGAAAGCGAGCGAGCAACGCACGAATCGAAATATTTTCATTGAAAATGTCGAAAGCTTATCTGATTTGATGGAAACAAAACGAAAACACCGTATTGTTGTCAAAACGATGTTCATGGAAAAATGGTTGATTGTCAATGGCAGGCTCGAGCGAGTGAATCGACTCGAATGGAACAAAGCCTGTGTCTGTGTTTTTTGTGAATGCTGAATAATTTCGACTTGTTGACATATTGCATTCGTCGCTTGTTTTAAATTCGTTGATGTCAACCGCAATGGCCGAGAGCATTCGTTCGAGCACCGTCAGAAATGAGAAAAAAAGTCAACGATCCCATCAAATGCATCAAAATGATGATGACCCCATCGCCTCACATCCGGATCGAAAGCATAACATAAATCTCATGTTGGAAAATGGAGGATATGAAAATATTTGCGTTCTGTCATTTTGCAATTTTCCATAAATTACGTTCGATTACGCAGTGAGCCATGCACGACCGTGTGTCATAAACGTCTTCATTTTGTGACGCATTCGTCCCAAAGGCGACGTGTCCCCGATGTCGAAGCGGGTTTTTCTCGAAAGCATCGATGAAACATGGATAATAACGGTTAAATGCATGTTCCGCTGTAAATGAACGGATCTCAAATGGTTACTGTTATTCTCAATTAAATGCAGATTTCTCGATACACCGATATGGCTCTGTTCGACTGGAACAAACAATGAATGATGACAGTTCGGATGGCTGCCAACCAGCGTGTCGGGCTCGAACGAGAGACGAATTAGTGTTATTTTATTGGCCACATATTGTAATCGAATGGGTCTTGATGAGTCTGTCAGTGCGGAATAACAAATGACTGTAAGGGTATTGCTCCATTTTACGAGAGATTGGATGATTTTATAGGCAAACTTTGGGAATTTTATGAGTTTATTGTTGGGATTGAAAACTTATCGGCGGCGTGGCAAGTGTATTGTGGAGATTTTAAACGGAGCACATTGGTGTGTGTGTGTGTGTATGTGTGTATGTGTGTATGTGTGTATGCATTTGAGTATGTATGTGTGTGTGCTTGTATGTGTGTGTGTACAATTTGGCAGCAAGTTTTCTCTGACGTACATCTCACAATGATTAACGGTACATCATGGTCTCGGTCACCGAGGCGTGAGTGTGATTTCATGCTCAAAATGTGGCAAAAATTTCCAAAGAAAAGACACAAAGATAAACTCATTCAATGCTTGAAAGTTTCCCGAATGAAGACGAATTCCCGTTGCGTCAACGAAATGCCAGGTAAATATTTGATCAGATTTGAATTGGAAATTCATTTCGAAATTGAATTTCGTCAATACAAAAATCAAATAAAAATGCCTCAAAGAAATGCTCAACATCCATCAATCAGAAACTGTGAAAACGGTAAAGACGAGAAATGGCGAAAGAAACCGCCTTGCGGAGGATAAAGTTGTCGTGCATTTGATGCGACACATTTACAGTTGTACAGACAAGGTGTCACCCTCTCTCTCTCACACGCTCGCTCTTTCACTTCCTCTATGCCTCGCCTCTCGAATTGCCTGAACGCGCCCGAACAAAAACAACACTTGTGTTGATTGCCATTTTTATGACAGCGGCAAAATGTTATCGCAGATAAAATGAGCCATATCGGGCGGCAATGAATAATGCTTTCGATCGCAAATGGGGTTATTATCGCTCGCATCGGTTGATAATTCTCTCACTCCGACACTCGCTCGACATTCGGTAATGCGTTCCAAGCACTCGAATACCAACACCATTTGATTCAATCATCCGAATATCAAAACTTTGCTTTCTTTTTCACTTGAAAAAGTAAACTTTTGCTCAAACCGAGATTGACAGAAATGGTTTTTTAATCAAAAAAAGAGAGAAGAAAAAGTTACAAAAAATAAGCAAAAGATAGACCTCAAGAATCAAAGCGAAAAAGCAAAGTTTTCCCCGTCGCTTTGCTCACCGAAACAAATGACTTTTGGCGGCTTCGTCAACGGTTTCATTTCATTTCATCCGCTGTGACAGATATCGTCCGAGTTTTCTCCATTGCTGAGTCCATCACGTTGAAATCATACTCGGAAAAAAACCTCATTAAATCTCACCGTATTCGCGTACCATCAAAAGAAGAAGAAAATCCCACAATTTCTGACAAATTCAAACGTCATCTCAGTCAACTTCCAATCCTCTTTTGCAATTCAAAACTTTTCGTTTTGTTTCGCACTCGAGAAGTCCTGATTCGATTGAATGTCCTTCATTAAAGGGGCATCCTACTTCTCGTTCAATACTCTGCGGTTGTTTGAGAAAGCAATTGAAATGCAAATCAACTTTTTCGAATTCAAGCGATTTTTTTTTTTAATAAACCCCTGGCTCGAGGAAAACTTGTTAATAAATTCACTGCGATCGATGTGGTACAACTCACAGTTGGAAAACACCAGTCTGGTCATCAATTTATCATTTCACCTCATCCAGTGGTTTCGGAGCATGACATTCACTGGAAATTCTGTTCATTTTCCATCGAATGCGAATGGAAAAACTGCATTCGTTTGAACAATTTAATTTGTCATTTCAAGTTGCCACCGATGGAAATCCTGCGCGGTTTGTTTGAAACTGGAACCAGCAAAGCGTAGACTCCCCATTGTTCAGTACGAAGCACCGCAACGCAATTCGAAACAATGAACATTTCTCATAATTCCCGTTTTGACGTTGTCAATTACGGTGCGTTGTAATACACGCGCTGTCAGTCATTTGATGTTCTGAAAAGTTGACAGGCCGTTTTTCCTCGTCCAAAAACCCATGAACAATCCGTTCAACTAAATCCCTCGATAATGAGGCGAAAACGGCGAATCGAATTACAATTTCGCCCTTAATGAGATCTCGATTCAAAGCGACTGCCTTTGATGCGAGCGCACACACGAGACGACTGGGTCAACCATTTCGGCTGGTGAATGAGCCGATCAACACCGCATTCGCCCGAAATGAGCTTGTTCAACGGGTAAATCTCGAGAAAGATCGACTTTCCATCGATGCCAACCTTGTTGATTTTGCGAAAAATCAACACGAAACTCCAATGAAATTTCTATTGCATTCGCGTGATAACGGAGATCGTTGCTGAGGGAACCGCGTTGGCGTTGAATTTCGTGGATGTTTTTTAATTGCGCATCGCAAGCGATATATGCTTGAAATTCAGCACGCTGCCGAATAAACGGCAGCTTCAAAGTGGATATCGATGGGAATTGTCTGTTTCACTCTCGGAACGATAATCGAACATGATTCTGTTTGGTGGAAACGATACACTTTTTCGATTAATGCCAACGAACGGAATGAATCTTCAAGCATCCAATGAATGTGCCGGCACACATTGCTCTGCAGAGTGGTTTATCGATTTCTGGTTCAGGCGCTTTTTCTCGCCGCTTTAAAATGATTAATGTTTCTCGTTTCCGATAATTCTTTTGGCTGAGTTAACAGTGAAATCGGTGAATGTAAGACGGTGCTGGCATAAATCATTCGATCGACAGACTCGCCCAGCCATGTTGGAAATCATTTCGATTCGCTTTCGACATGCCACTCGATTGCAATGTCCATTCGAGTCGTCAACAAGACACAAGCACACACAACCACTTACCATAACACACCCACACACCCACACACACACACACACACACACACACACACACACACACACACTTAGACCTTTCACAGGCAACAGAAATCACAAGTTTCGCTCGTTGAACATCACAAAAACTGCCATCGAATTTATGAATACATTTCGGAAGGAGATTGCTCGGAAATTTATTCGAAGAAAATTGTAAGAAAATAGTAGCGTGCATCGAGCGCT